>JAOBYE010065342.1:0-21170 GCA_025403585.1 Parazoanthus swiftii
ACTGTTCTTTTACAAGAAATTCTTATATTTCGTGATTTATCTTTTGAGATGATTTTACTGCTACTCAGTGTCCTTCAACTGCACATCTGTTTGCATCTCTTCTAGGAATGTATAGCTTCAAAGAAAACGTTGACGAGCTGTTGAGTAAAATAGACAGGTAAAAAAGCAGTTGCAAGTATGTTTCTTAATTTCAGCTTCCTTACAATGCGGGATAAACTGGCTGTCATTGCAGAAACAATGTTTTGTTGACTTTGAACGCCATTTTTTTGCATTATGCTACAGAATATCGTATTGAAGTCAGATGTAGTGAATACTCGGTACTTTTGTGCTTTAGAAACGTGTTTTTAAATGGCTTCGGTTTATATCTTGCATCATCCACTCATCCAGTTTTTTTGGCTTGTTAATATGTCTAATAATAAAACTTGTAACTTGTAAATAGTATTTTTAGCACAATTTATTGGTATGTATTTAACTTCTTTTAACTTATAAATTATCATAATCGTCCCCGGTATTAGACCTATGCGATTTGCAGCAATTAAACTGAATTGTAACAAGTAAATAGGTGAGTTATTAAATGGGAGCGGAAAGGTAGAAATCATTGAGAATCAAATGTACTTCTTTTAATATGTAGAAAAAAAACATCTGTTTCAGATGCGAAACGTCTGCAGAGAAGGTCGTCATTTTCTTGGCGGAAACGGGTAAGATTGCACCGAACAAGTGCTATAATATAGTTTGATTATACTTTTTTTTGCTTTGTAATTTGTTGTAGTCTCAACTCAGAAGTTTTAAGAAAACAGGGTTGGGGAGGAACTATCTTTTGTTATCTGTTGATCGTAGCTTGTGGTTGAGTAATATAACTTGACATGCTTTTGTTAACCTTACTTCACTTTCTAAGGTGTTAAATTTCAAGAGGAAACATAATAAAGTCAATATTTAACTGTACGTACATACATACGTCAAATTTACCTACAGATTTCAAAATGAAAGACCTCGAGTGCATACCATTTGGCATAGCTCAGCCATTGAGAGAAGCTATTCATGAATGTTTCGTAAATCCGCCGCCCAACCTGTCAACAGATGCTTATCAACTGATAGGTACGTGAATATCACCTGCAGTATGATGTGACACGGCTATTTAACAAGACCGTTGACATCTGCAAACGACAATACCAAGCACGAATGGAATCATGGGAGCTACCTGTACACGAAGCAAACGAAATTACCAAAGCGTGAACTCACAGAATTTTAATTGGTCGTGTCAAGACCACAACCAGCTGGGAAATTAGGCTTCCGTAATGCTTAGCGGTTTTTTGTAATGTGCTTCTTACGGGTCAACCCTTTCAGTTAACAAGCTGTATACATGTACGACTTTACAAATACTCGAAAATAATCTTTTTTGCTGACAGTTTTCTGAGAGTTGGCTAAAAGGAAAAACTGTTTCCATTACAAAGACTCTGATTACATGTATCCATCAAGCGTCGTTACATATTGAGTTATTAAGGGCTGAAATTAACATACATGGGAACAGTGACATCAAACTCGCTCACCACGCTTGTATATTAAACACACCTTTCATGTAAATTCAGTTTAAGAAACTCAGAAGTAACGACCCGAAGTTGTACTGAATTTATTAAGGATTGTCTCCTTATATCTTGAAGCTAAGAAGAAGAGGAATATTTCCTTTGAAAGTACCTTTAATAAGTCATATTCCATCATATCAAAAAAAAGGTTTTAACTTCTCCTGAATGTGCAAAATTTCCTTCCGAAAGCTTTCGACTACTTCTGTGGTCTTGTTCACTCCGACTGTGATGTGCATGTTGTTCGGGGACCTGGGACTGTTGTTTGGATATGCCTCGCTATGGTGTTGCTCCACACGTGAACAGACCACAGAAGTCGTCGAAAGCTTTCCGAAGGAAACTTTGTACATTCAGGAAAAGTTTAAACCTTTTTTTGACTAGTTGCATTACCTGGATCGATGAATGCCCATAGCAATATTCCATCATGTAATAATACCCAATGTCCTCCAAAATTTCTATGTGAAACTAAAAATTAGTCAAGAGATGTGGTGGGACTGATTAGACATTGAGTTGATTTGGTTTTAAGAAGCAAACTGGTGGTAACAACTATATCAACCGTCCTAACATATCCTACTTGTAGGACGTCAAGACCTTGCCGCTCAAGTCAATTTAAACTCTCAGGATGCTGTTCCATACTTCAGCCCTTTGAATGTGAGTTCTTGAATGGTGTCAATGTCGTATTTTTAACCTTACGTGTAAGCAAACGAAAGTAAAGTCAGGATAATTAACTTACTAAATGTCATTCATGTTGTGTCTGATGGTTTGTAGACAAGTGCGAATGGAAGAGTATGGGTACCAGTTAGATGTTATACTCTATTTCTCTGCAGTACCTGCAGATGCATTGATTGGAATGATATCGGCAGTATCGGAAAACCAGATCCCAGTTTTCTCTGTGGCAGCTAGTCTCTAAGTCATGGGTTGAGATTTGAGGATAAGATCTGTATACAAAAAATTGCTAAGCGATACAGTTTCTGTGCGTTTGAGTGCCGACCAGAAATAATCCAAAGCTGTAGACTGCCTACAGATGTTTGTTACTAGAACTTCGTAGTGTGCGAAAGGCTACTAACGCACATACTGTGAGCTATCAACGATCCAAGGGTTGTCTTTGCTGGACTCTTTTACGGTGTAGGACAACTTCTTCCCTTAGTCATAGCCCTGTGTCCACAGCAAACGGTTTTTCCCTCATTGACCCTTAGGTTGAAATCCGAGTTCCTGTCATCCCATAACGACACGGGTGACGCTCTTTGTGCGATTATAAATTCAAGGAATTTGAAACATCTAAAGATTTTTGGTCTTGCCGTTGCCCAGAATTCAAGTTCAATGAGATTTGTTTAGTGATAGAACTCTTAATTGTTCACAAACAAAATCCTGATTGTATCATAAAAATTTAACAGCTCATTCATGTTTTAAACTTGCTCAAACAGAAACCAGTTTTAGAAGAAGGAGGAGTTGATGATGGTATGGCCTTTAATGATGAGGTAAATCTTATCTGCGACACTCAGCTGATGTCTACCCTTATGTTGCAAAAGTTTATTTATTCAGTGTTTGCTTAATGTCACTGAGAAGTATTGCTTTTTGTTTATCGACTTTGAGGCGAATTTGCTCCTTTTATCCGTATAACGTCTTAAGTATATGAAGCATGTTAATAGAAAAGCGACCTCCTGGAGGAAACTCTCACAGACCAAATTAGTACCTATTTTCAAATGCTCGTAATTCTGTCGATTTTTAACGCGTGTTCTTCTTGCAAAAAATATTTCTCGTTTTCTTTAAATCTGCGGTAATGCTTGCCACATTAAGTTGGATATAAAGTAAGAAATTACACTCATATGTTACGTACCTCTTTTTGCCACTGTTTTTTTTTGAAAACTCCAGCTTTAGTAAACAATAAAAAGTTTCTTGATAATGTTTCTTAAAAAAAAGTCGCAACGAGTCCTACGAGGTAGCTGAAAGCTGGTTTCTTGATAGGTGGACTTGGCTATCCCCTTTCACCCCTCCCCTCTTAAATTTGCTAATCTGAACGTTGCAGGAAATGTGTTGTTTTTTTCTCAGGTACTTAAGCTAAGGTTTGGGAAGGATCTCCGTATCCAGGAAGTGAGAAGAGTGCTACAATCAGCTAAACCCGTCAGAGTGTCACTGTTACAGAAACCGGAAGTAAGGTATAGAATGAACAAGTTTCACATTATTTTTAATTTACCGGTCTTTCTTTCCTTACAGAATATCTATCTAGAACTCCCTTCTGTTTTTTCTGACCGTTTAAAATCAATTGCCCATGAATCCT
This sequence comes from Parazoanthus swiftii, assembly GCA_025403585.1. Lineage (NCBI taxonomy): Eukaryota > Metazoa > Cnidaria > Anthozoa > Zoantharia > Parazoanthidae > Parazoanthus > Parazoanthus swiftii. The sequence goes on from JAOBYE010065342.1 coordinate 3,856, forward strand.
TCCCAGTTGTGTTCTTCGGAAAAAACTTGTCCATCCCAAACAACTCAAGCCAATATTGTATTATGACGTGTTGTTCTCAAGTAGAAATGAGTTTGTGGCCTTTGCAATCAGCCGTAACTGGGAACACGAAACTGGACTATTGAAATTATTCTTTTTACATACTTTCCAGAATAAAGCCTAACAGTTTTCAGTTTGATAACTGAAAAGGCTAGACTAATGATGGATTGAGTTGGTTCAGGTTTAGTTTTCCATTTTTACTAATTGTATAAATTGAACGTACCTCTAGCTTAATATGTCAGAAGTGGGTCGACATTGGTTTACTATGGGGCTTGTATTTATGATACAAATTTGTAAAAATTAAAGGGTATTAGTAAGACAAGTAGGATAAAAAGAAAACACATAAGTTTGAATTAATTGCTTTTTCTCTCCGAAGTTTATATCATCTGCTCCTCGGAAAATATAAGTCGGCTACCAAGTAACGAACTAAAATGGCTGCCCTCCTCTATTACAAGAAAGTTTATTGTATTAAGAGACTGTTGTTTAGTGTTGCAGTTGGCTACATGTAATTGAAATACTGTTTGTTTAATTGAAATCTCCCCCATTGCAGTGATCACGATTTCATTCAGGAACAAGAAAACCGTTTGTTGACACTATGTAAGCGTACGATGGCTGTTCTGGTGGGAAGGTAATGATTTCCTTGTAGTAATAATGACACTTTTACTGCCACCAACTTTATCATCACCTTTTTATCCTTACCAGTAGGGGTTAGGTTGCAATTGGGACGAAAGATCTGTTCTTTCTCCTTGTCACACCCCATTTGCTTTTGATTTATCTGTAGAGCGTTTTCATCCCCAGACACAAATAACAAGTAACAGGGCAGCCACGTTACTGTACCAAACAATTAAAAATGATTAGTGTATGGTGGCCATAAAGTCACGTGAAAATGCCTCATAATTGTCACTTAATTCCTAGTATTGTGATTGTTGTGGAGAATGCATTAAACGAAATATTAAAAATTAAATGTAATTGTAGAGGTAATTGTACTTAGACTAGAATATCCTTTTAACTTTAGCGTAGCTAGACTTGATGTATATTCATAGATATTTAGACATGTAGATTCAAATGTTTATAACTTAAATTTGATAGTAAGTTGACATTATAAGAGCCACACAGTGGATATTATCAATAAACCAATATTTATACGTTTTTATTTTTACTGAATACGTTGATTGGTTGTAACAATAAAGTAGTTTTTCAACATATACTCTAAGAAAAAGTGCAGTACGTTTTCCATATCTGTTTACAGGGAATACTCCGAGGTAGGTAGTGAGAGTTTTACACTTTAGGGAGTGGAAGCTAAAGTAAATAACATCAAAGAATACGAAGATATAAACTACATTTAAGAGTGGTAAAATAATATTTTATTATGGAAAAGAACGCTTGAAATTTTTTGGAAATTTTTTCGGAAAATCTTGAGAAACCTTGGGAAATTGTCGGAAAAGTGTTGAGAAGGCTTTGGACCATTTTTGTCAGTTTTAGATAAATCTTCGGAAATCGGTAGCCACCCCTGTGAGCATATATATGGAAAACTTTACCAATAGCATTGTGGATGTAGTTTCATGTGATTTTTACCAAGAATTTTACGGGTGCTTTTTTAGTGAGCGTTCGTGTCTGTAACGAAAATGCAAATGCGATGAGTTTCTGGTTAGAATATATTTAGTCATCGTTAAGATAAGCTGAAATCTGCTCTTCAACTATGATTTATTTGCCTGGAGATTTGACGGTCCACTGCCCGGCCATTATTGCCAGCCCCGAAAATCAAGCTAATTCCAGTAAACACTAAATAATACAAAAGTATTTGTAGACTCAGAGGCTCCTTTCAACGAATATAATTTGTAATAAACACATAGAACAGACTTCAGTAAACTCCAGATTCAAGTCAGAAAACACTCGCCTGGAGAGATCAGTCACATGGCGAGAGTTTGCTGGGGGTCTTAAATGACGTCAGACTGACGTCAATCAACTTCCGGAAATGCATTCTAGTTCAGGTTTTTTTCAAGCAGTAACTGAGGTATAATGTAACTGAGATTTCTTTCGATCGAGGGATAGAAGCAAACTGAGCAAGATTAATGGAGTTATATTTGGTCTCTTTATGTAGGGGAATGTTCAGTCTTGCCACATCACATCCAGTCCTGACGGAAACACTGCCCATACCACCCCTGGAGCTGACAGGGAGGGCGCCGCCAAGGTGACGCTAATACAAACGCTATAGACCACTTTCATAATACGCCCCAGTGGCCACGAACAAAAGCTTCGAGTCGAGGCCAGAAAGGCTGAATTACAGCAAATGTAGGAGAACTCAACTTGAAGTTACTGTTTATGGTCACTGGGCAAATAATAAGGTAGTTTCGTGTCATAGTCTGTGAAGATTTCAAGACTGCATCTTTCAGACACTGCAGTTCGCAAGGCCCATGGAGTTGCAAGGAAGTCTTGGAATTTCACTTTCACCTTGGAAACTTCTGATTAGACCTTGAAATTTGTATTGACTCGCAGAAAACTCCGGAAAAATTGAAGTAATTTCCAAGAACTTCTAAAACCATCGTCTTCCCTTTTATGGTTTGAAAATTTGTCAGATTTTTTACTTTTATTGACTGCAACTAGCGAAGATTCCATTATTGTTCGATGTGATTAGAAAATACTCGTCGGAAATACTAAAAAAAACGTCTTTGAAAGTTCTGGATTTTCAAAATTGTCTGGTGCACTGGTACATACAAAGGAAATTATGCGCTTTTAGAAATTTGAGAATAACACACTAGAATCAGAATGCTAGTTTCTGCATATGAGTTGTTTTTATTTGCTGTCATCGATACATAAACCACTCATGACTCCGTTTGGTCTGGGTATTCATCAATGCACCAGACACCTTTTTTTAAATAGCAGTGTAATTCAATATCAGTTCTATATGGAACAACAGGCATACTCAAGCCCTTTAATAAAACTGTTTGACTTATTTTATGCCAGAAACACAGTGGTAGACCTAAACCATATTGACACACCCCCTGACATGAGGGTGTGGCCAAGTTTTCACAATGGAGTAGCAGCAGGTCTAAGAATTGCACCAGAAACGGCGCAGGTAATCATATTATCTTTGCTGTTATTATAATATCGAAGAAATGCCTTGTTCAACCCTTATTTACTATAGCTTTTTTGCTGATTAATCTGAGTGAAACATGTTTTCCAAAATTGATTCATACAATTTCAAATACAAACACTTGTACAATTAGAAATAGAAACATTAATACAAAGACACTTTGATGTAATGTAAAGTTATACAGTAAATAATTACAATTGGGTTTTATTTTACGAGGGTTACACTCTGCAGTATTATAAAGTTCATGGCCTCCTATAAGCCTTGTCCCTGTTCCAACCGTGCATCTCCAAGTTTCATCTTCGATTGGTCATTTGAATTTTGATGGATATGTTGTGTTAGTTGTGCATAAATATATTCCTTGGTTACATTGAATCTTGCACGCTATTTCTTTAAAACGAAGTAACACACTCTCCATGATTTTACATTTTTTTGTCAGTAGTTCAATGTACAAGCGAAAGACAGATATTGTGACTATTGGAGAGCTAAACTAAAGAGTAATTAGATCGTCAAAAATTAACTATCTAACTAGCTAGCTAACAAACTAGCCAACTAATCATTTAAGAAACAAAAACGTGAACATCTTAAAGTGAAATGTAACGAAATTGTATTGTATCATAACTAACTTAACTTAAGTTACTCACTAACTATTTAACTGACCAACTTACCATATGATTAACTAAAAGGAAATACTTTAAGATTTGATTTTTATACTTTTTCATGTTAACAAAACTATCAAAACGTCTTACTTTAAGTGCAGCAGAATTTTAAGATTTGTGATCTCTTTTCACTTACCCTTAGATTGACAGCACTTGGATCGTGTACAACAAACCTAAGGATGGTCAGCTGACCAATGAACACGCGGGCTTCCTCATGGCACTAGGACTGAATGGTCATCTGAAGAACCTGAGCTACATGAACCTGCATGATTATCTTTGTAAGGTGGGTGGAAATCACAGGTATCTCTGATATACCAGCTATTTTGTTGTTATTATTATTATTGTCTATTGTCGATTTACAACCGAGATGGTTTGCGAATTAATTAGATGTTTTGTCGCATTGATTTCAGTCTACTTAGGTCCTCCGCAGACGAGAGAAAAAGTAAATGATAACTAACAAAAAATAATCGATAACTAAAAGAAACGCATGGGTGTACGAACTGTCGAAGTCATCGATAACAAACTGTCAAAAATCTAGTTAGTGGCAACTGTTAGGTTTTCTTTTTCAAAAAGAAAATACTTTTGTTATCGGTATCCAACATGGTTGTTTTGTTATGGACAACTAATTTTTCTCGTCATCGACAACTAAACTAATTTGCAACGTCCTGCAGGGGAACGTAGTTTATATGCGTAGTTAGAGAAGTTTCCATGTTGGTTGTCGATAACTTTTTGTCTGATCTTCCGTGAGTGGAAAAGCTGTATCGAGCACTAATAGTCATTAATAATTATCGCCGTGTTCTGTGGAGGTCCTTTATGCTAGTAAATACGTTGGTTTAACTCATATTTCACTGGCTATATTGAAAATGCCTAGTTTCAACCCACTTTACAAAAGTCAATTTCAGTCCAACAAATATGCTTTACCAACTTTTGAATGTTTACACATCAGCACACTACAGTACCGTTTAATTGTTTCAGCCAACATAAAGCTTTACACTTCCTATTTCGAGTAAATGTATTGAATAACAATCCAGCCTAACTTGAAGTTCTAGAAGAGCTAAAAAAAAGTTTGCTGTTTCAGGGCCACGAGTTGACAACTGTTGGTTTGCTGCTTGGTATTGCTGCAGCAAAGTAAGTATTAATATTTTGTTTTAGTGGTTTTGATAGTTTACTCAGGGAACCTATATATTCTAGAAGTAAAGTAAAAAAGTAAAGTAAAGGCACTTTATTTATTGAGGGTAACACACTTACATCCATAAGGTGTAATCTTCCGTGTGGCCCTCACCACAACACCGGGATTACCCTACTCTTTTCGAAAAGTGCGTGGGTTCTTTTAAGTCCCCTGAGATAACGTTACAGGAGACTATACCAACGGCTTAACGTCCCTGTCCACGGACGGTGTGGAGAAAGAAGGTCACCCAAAGTTCAACCAGGCCGGGGGTTGAACCCGGGACTTTCTGGTTGGCAGTCAGAGATCTTACCAACTGTGCCAAGCTCTCACACACGAAGTTTTGTGGATTTCAAGATTTCCAGTTTCAAAGATATTTTGTAAAAGCAGTGCTTTGATTTTTGAATAAGTGACATTGCTTTTGAGGCCAGTTATAAAGAGAATTGCTTTCAATACAGTGTGTAAAGGTTGAAGAAGTTCGTGTATCAGTACGGCTAGTGCAGTTGTCGAAATAAACAGCAGTAGAAGCATTTTTTCAAAGTATCGTACATAAACGAAACACTGTAAGTTTTGTTCGTCACTGTCTTCGTTTTCTTTGCTAGACATCCCTTTTTTATTTTTTTATTTTTTATTTACGTTCAGGGTCAGTGTCCTTAATATTTATGTGCTTCACGGTATACGATTATGTCAGACAACAGGTACTTAACAAGTTGCAGAGGAAAAAATGGCTGATTTTTGTATCAACTGCGCGCATGCGCGCTGGTAGACACATTGCTATACCAAAAGCTGTTAACCGGAAGCTGTTCACAATAGGAAATCTTCGGAAACAATCAAAACTAAGCCTCAACAAAAGAAAATCTACCAGAAACGTATCAAAACTTAACAATTCCCAACCCCTGATACAAATTATCCATCGAATAAATATCGCAGCTGTTTACATTTCGCATTCTTTACTAATCCAGTGAAACTGACTGAATGGGCACAGTCATTCGTTTTCTCAGTAAGCTCAGAAATCTGACTTCAGGTACAGCGTGGCGTAGTTTTTTTATCGGAGTTTCTTGTTGATGTGAGTGTTTGATAATTGAAGTGCAAGAAGGTTCGCACAGGGAGAATGTGACGAAGCTCGGAAACGCGAACTGATTTCTTCGAATACAATAGAACTGATTGGTAAATCTGTTTATGATATGATCGCAAAACTCCATCGACTGCTGGCTATCTTTTTTTTACTATTTTCATAATGACTACAACTACTTGTCTATGACTGTAATTGTGCTTAAGACTATGACTATATGTATAACTGACTGTGCCTCTAGGGCTATGGCTATGCTATGACTAAGATTAAGACTAAGGTTATGACTGTGAGTATAACTGACTATAACTCAATGGTTGTGGCTTTGTTATGACTATAACTAAGACCATCACTATGAGTATAACTGACTATGCATCAAGTGTTATGGCTATACTATGACTAAGACTAAGACTATGACTGTCACTGGTGATGGTTATAGTTATGGTCATGGTTACAGTTATGACAATAATCTAAAGGAACTTTATCCATTCTTGAACCTTAGACGAGGAACGATGGACCTATCAACTACTAAGATCCTGAGTATCCACGTGGATGCCCTGTTACCTCCAACGTCAGCTGAGCTGGACTTGCCGCACTCAGCTCAGGTGACTGCTTTGCTTGGGGTGGGTCTCGTGTACCAGGGCACCGCCCATAGAAGGATGGCAGAGGTTCTACTGTCGGAAATAGGTGAGACTCATTTATTTTCCTGTTATAAAATCAATCAGCAGTTTTCAGTAAAGACGTTCTTGGGTTGCACTTTCATTACAAAATAGGCCAATGACAAGTTGGTGGTATAGAGTCTTCAGTTTACCCGCAGTTTGAGATATCCAATCAGATCTTGTTACCCTCATCAATGCCAAAAACTATGTCGTACGGTGATAGAGTGTTCTCGATTTGCACCCCAATAAACTGGAACTTTCTTCCTTGTAACATAAGGAGTGCAGACAATATTGATACAATATCTAAATTTCAAACTTTCATGCTTTAAGAGTTGCTCGGTTTTTATTGTATTGTGATCTTAGTTTTGTTTTGTCCTAAATACTATTGTAAGAGCATTGAGCCCTGCATAATAAGCTTAAAATGTAAAAAAATTATTACTATAACTATCACTACTTGTCTCCATGTAACTTTACGATACCACGGCTTTGGCAGTAACTCAAGTTGGAAATGAAATTCTAACAGTGAGGTCGGTTTTCAGTGCAAGATACAGTGGATGAGTGTAGAGACATTGAAATGAATTTCAATTTTTACGATATCTTCACGATATGACCTATTTAGTTTTTCTTTATTCAGTTTTCAAATTAGTTACGTTTATTTATTTTTATGTTCCACATAGATCCATTCGAACTGGACCTTTTTTTAAAAATCATGTTAAAAAAAATAGAATAGATAAAATAGAATAGGTAGAATAAAAAGAAAAGAATGGGGAAGAATGGAATAGAATTGAATTGAATATAGTGGAATAGAGAAGAGAAGACCAGAATAAAATGAAATAAATACAACTCAAACCAGACTCGTGTTTATGTTTTAATTCCGATAACTTTCCTGGTTTAACCCCAAGACTTAAGCTTCTGCATATCGCGTATTGAAAAACATTTTGTTTGTTTGTCTTCATCTTTGGTTTATTTGTGTGTCCACTGATAGGTCGACCTCCCGGGCCAGAAATGGACAACGCAGTAAACAGGGAATCATATTCTCTGTCGGCTGGATTGGCACTGGGCTTAGTCATGTTGGAGGTAAGAAAAATATCATGTTTCTACCGTTTAGTTCAGCCGTGGTGCCCTCAGTTTAACAATCCATGGTTTCTCTCAGACAGCTTTGTTTGCTGGGATCAGTGGCAGATGCACAGTCAATGGTTAAAATATATGAAATTTTAGATGAAACGAACGTTTTCGATGCGAAACTGCGTCTTTTTTATGCTGAGAAGGCAGTTATTGATTGGCACTCTGCTAATAGAGCCTGTCTTTTGCCCGCATGAGCAACAGTTTGCCGAAATTGTGTCGTTTTCTTGTCGAGCATGCGCTACCTTTCTGTCAAAATCTTGGAAGAAATAGGACTTTTCACATAGGTTTAAGCCGGTTTCATTTGTTGGGCCTTTGTATCAATTGGGTATAACTGCCGACATGTGAGGACCTTTCAGGATGATCTCGCTTGATCAAAATTTTGAACATATTAAAAGTATCATAGGTGAAGAACGCGCAATAATGCCGTTATTATTATTTTTAAGCAAATGAAAGATCTTCGCAGTAAAGTACTCAACTTAAGCAGTTGAGAATAAGACCTGAAAAAAATTCAGGCCTGAACGGGAATCGAACCCATGACCTCTGCGACACCGGTGCAGTATAATATTTCATACATATTATTATTTTTGTTATAAAATTATTACTATTGTTTTAATTATTGTTATTGATTTTATATTATATATGATTATTATTATAATGATAACTATAAATTTTATTATTATTAATAATATTATTATTATTACTATTGTTTTAATTGTTGTTATTGATATTATATTATATATAATTATTATATTAACTATAATTATGATTATGATTATTATTATTATTATTATTGTTATTATTATTATCAAGATTGTTATTATCATTATTATTGCTTCGCATTGTAGCATGGCAATGAAGTAGCGAGTGTATTAGACTTGAAGATAGCAGACCATCTGTACCACTATATGGTTGGAGGACAGAAGAAACCACAGGTACTGCTTGTAGTTGAATCACCTCGGCCTAGTTTTGTATTCGCTCTTATATAATTACCAAGCTACTTCTTCCTTTTCCTTGGAATTTAAAATACATGAGATTTAAGACGATCGAGGTGAATTTAAGTGATGAAGATCACGAGTAGGATAAATCTTCCCGTCCAAGTTGTATATGAGTGAGGAAAGACGAAGGCACATGACATTTTCGCGCCCATTTACTGAATTCTAAATTCTATATTCGAATGTGGTCAAAATTAAAACTTAACTATTAATTCTTTACTCAAAAAGAACACAAGTAAACGGAGTCTAAGTGTTATGTGTTTGTCTGGGTGTGCGTGATTGGTTTGGTTGTAAATTTGGAAAATAGTTCTCATTCTTCAGTATCGATTGCGGGTGGGGTTCAGTTGAAGATTCTTCGTTTTTAAAGCGAAGCTATCTGGAAAGATTTGTTCGAGACAGAAATCAAAGATAAGCAATGACATGTGTACACTGATGGTATCTTAACAGTGGCAATTACGTAATTATGCAAGTTATACTGATAACACCGACAGCAGAAAAACGGCAATCGTGTTGTTCTATCATTTATTTGCGTGTTGAGATTTTGAGTCTCCTGAATTTTGCTATTATGGCCCTAAACCTCTGATAAAACACAAATGGAACAGCTGGGGAAATCGAGAAACAAGTTAGTTTTCTGTTTATTAAAAGATTATCTCTCCTAAATTAGAAGGCCCTAGTTCTCAAAACAGTTACCCTCAAACTATTTTTTCATTTAATAAATTTATTTTGACCAATGTCGCTTTCACATCACTCGCTGAACAAGTTTCAACTAAACATGATTGAAAAACTCCTTGACAATTTAAAAGCACAGACTGGCTTAGAAACTGTACAAACATGTTGCTTTGTTGTTCAAATTAGTGTTCCAATGTTTCTTTTGCAATTAACGCGTTTTTTCGCGTTTTCACCTATCAACACGTGACAATATCAACGGATTTCAGTCCAACAAGTTTAAAATAATCATATTTAGTATTGGAAGTTGCGTATCTTTCTCGTTTGCAACTTAACTGTCAGACTTTCCAGTGCCGACTTATCAGTTTTTTAGCCAAAGATATTTTTGGTACCTTGGATGGTTTAAGATTGAATATGAACCCTGCCAGTCAAACCATTTGACTTCTACTTGCAGACAGGAACTCAAAAAGAGAAGTTCAAGTCGCCAAGTTATCAGATTAAGGTAAGATTTGCTAATAGATATCAAATAATTGTTAAATAACAATGATTTTTATCACATGTGCATAATATCGGCGAGTGAGCTACAATTTATTTCAAATGGATGCTGAAGCATGTAGACACCACTGATCGTTCATGTCGTACCGGAAAGGCAACCGATTGAGTTCAACAATTTGTGATACATCGGGATGTTTTAGAACAATAACCTAAATGATACTCGTTGGTTGCAAAGAAAAATAGGTACAGAAGTATATAAATATTTGCAGAGTTTGACTATGCCACTTAAAATAAATAAAACCCAACATACTGTTGGGTGGCCCTTGCACTAAAAGGTGATGTAAAATTAATGTATTTGAGGGATTGTAATGTGATTTCAAACTATGTTTTACAACTCACTAAATGGCCTACAAGCCCTGACCCAAAATAGCAGTTTTCTATATCCTGTTTTAGGCCGAATCAAATTGAAGAAATCAATGCCCTGTTTCTGACAAGAAAAAGAATAAATTGAAACAGAACTAAAAACAAAACAACCCCTTTTCGAGACTAGTCAGACGACAGGTTTACCCTGTTCGGACTAAATCGGCCTGGAAACCCTTAGGGGTGGAACATCCAGATATGGGGATTATCCCCCCCCCCCCACCCCCCAAATCAGAGATTATTGTCTGTGCTGATTCTTTAAGTTATCCGTAACAGTAATCGAACCGTAGTACAACCTAACCATATCTTACGATAAATAACACTAAACTAACCTTAACAACTAAATACTGCCTTTTTCAGGAAGGGGACAGCGTCAACATTGACGTCACAGCACCAGGAGCAACTCTTGCTTTGGGTTTGATGTTCTTGAAGACAAACAACATGTAAGTGTGACGTTTTATAGACATGTATTTTCAATAGAAGTCAGTTCTTATAGGACTGTAAAAAATAACTCAACAAAATGTATTTGAGAGTTACAAAAAGGTATGTTTTTTAGAATCCATTACTTGACACGCGAAGCAAAAACTTAAATTCAGTAAGTTTCCGGGTGACAGAACCTACTTGTACATGTTTTTCAAAATGCTGCCTATCTTTTTAGTGCTAAACAATGATAGCTAATTGCCTTCCAATATCAGCCGCCAGTATCCTAATCCACTAATATCGCTCTGCACTTTGTCTGAACAATGCTTCAAAATATCAGGGCATTAAAGTTGTTCTGTTGCTTGAATAAGTTTGATTGTATAGACGGTTCTTCGAATAGAGGTTTTGGTTTTTTGAACGATAACGTAATTCTAAGTTTGTTGTTGTTGCAACGACGCTAAAAAAGTTTATTTTTTTTGTAAAATATAATTAGTGTTTATCAACAAGAGAAAAAAGGTTGCTTACGAGAAAACCACCTGAATTCAGTAGTGTTGCCTTTGAATTTCGTAGATCATTTTCTCTATTTTTTACATTAATTTTCTGTGAAAGATCAACAAAACAGTAACAGAAGAAATGCAGTATTACAAAGTGCCCAAGTCCCTGTTCCCCTGGTATAAACATTATTTACCTACACGGGTTCTTTCAGTTGGTAATTCCGAAATTACGATCCAAGTAGTTCTTTATATAACTCCCACTAGCCGAGGCAAAGCTCTTTAATTCTCATGCATTTGCTGTAATCTGAGAACCTGGCCAGAACTTGAAGTCACTAATTTACAGTTGGCTGTGGGAACTGGAGTCTAATTCGCAAATTAAAATATCAGATAGTACACTTATGCATTAATCGTTAGATAGTTCACTAACATAAAGGATTCTTAGAATTTGATGGGACTGAGTTGTTGCCACAGCTTTGTGATTTTTATTTCTTTTCAATCCTTTCAAATCTTGTAGGTCTGTTGCATCCTGGCTAGCTGCTCCTGACACGCAGTTCCTGTTAGACTTTGTGAGACCCGACTTTTTGCTACTCAGGGTAGGAAAAATTTCCATGCACAAGGCCCAGATTTTTTTAAACGTACTGCTTAACGTAATGCCTCTATTAAGCCCCCCTCTCTAATAAGCCCCCCCCCCTTCTTTAAGCCAGAAACTTATTCAGCCCCCCCCCTCTATTAAGCCCCTTCTCAACAAGATATAAATAAGAATATTTATACAGCACAACTGAAAATATACAATTTTCATGTGTTTGAGTCTTGCCACCTTATCAAGTTCCTTATACAGAATGTCAATAATCCTCTTGCTTTTGTCTCTTTAAGACAGTTTTGTTTACAATAGTATTGCGACACACTGACAACTATCATAAAACAGAAATTCGTCGTTCTTTTTATGTGTGCGGAAGATGGATGAACGAAAGAAATTGAGAGTCGCGTCAATGATATACAAGTTTTGTAATTGTGTGGTTGCAAGTACAATCGACGTATGACTCTTTAAAGAGTTGATGCATTAAGAATCTGTAAAATAAGAGTGACTTCCATCGCTGATTCAAATTTAGCCCCATTTGCAACCTGAGTGCATTATAATGTTGATATTGCCCATCTACACATGTAAACATGAATAACCTCGGTCACGTGCGGGATATGTCCCGAGAATGCTATCACATAAAGATTTTTAGCTGTCCAAGGTCGCTCGAGGTCGCCAAGATAGCGTTTACGTACTTGGAAACTAGAAGTTAGCAATGCTTATGGATGTGCTCCATTTCAACAACTGTAAAGATCAAAATGTAACGAGTGAGATGTTTTCATCAGTGTATTATGGGAAACAGGCCATTCAATCCGGTACATTTGCCTAAAATTTTAGCAAAGTTCAAAGGCTAACTTCTTGGTATTGTTTCAGTCAAAAGAAATAAAACAAGGAAGAATTTAATTAAATGCTACGTGACTTACCGTGAAAAAAGCCAAAGTAAAAAAAAAGAAGCAAAATCACCGACAATTAAAAGACAAAATAGTACTCCAATTTACCCAAAAATGCTTGCGCGCGTGCATGCAACAGGAACTCGTAACCAGTCCCGACCGAGCGAGTCCCTGGACAAAGATCCGGAAAAAGGACAAATTTCTCAAACTAAACAGCTGTAGGGGCGAACAATTATTGGTTTCGCTGCCTCACTTCGTTCGGCAACAGTTACCGCTTGCAATGGCTACTTGTAACGTTGCTTTTCAATGAAACAGAACATTAATAAATCAGAACAAACGTGTATTTCAAGTAGTTTTTATCACTCTTGTTTTTCTTCAGTTGCTAAGTCGGGGCCTTATCCTGTGGGACATGATTGAACCATCTGTTGAGTGGGTTGAGAACCATGTGCCGCTGGTGAGTAGTCTAACATGAAGTATGTGCATGCCGTTAGTTTCAGCCTGTGGGGTGTGCTACTAACTTACAGTGTCCGTAAACTGGAAAAAGTCTGGAAATTCAAAAAATATTTGGAAAAAGTCTGGAAGATAAAGTAAAGGTCTGGATAAGTTTGGTTTTTCTGGCTTTATTCGTAGCAGAAATAACACTCAAAATTTTCATTATTTTTGAGAAAACCCTCTAAATGCTCAAACATTACCTAGAACATCGGAAGACTAAAACGTAGGTCAATAAAATACCAAAAATCCTCGCTTTTGCGTGGAATAATCTAAACAATAATAGCATCGTATTTTTAAATAACAATCTTTTTGTAGTTTTTATGGTAACAGTCTGTAATACCTTTATCTAAAACGATTACCTGGTTTTTGCTTTGGAAAAGGAGGAAAAATTCAAAAAGCTGTACGAACCTGTATCAGTAGCTAAGGCTGCCTTGTGAGCTTCGAAGCAAACTTAATAACTTTTTGGTATCAGAAATGCTACGGCAGGATGTTGATTTTTAAATCTTAGTGAGCACTGGACTGGCTGCATTCTGGAATAAAATAGATTCCAACATTTAGACTGTTAGTCTGTAACAGCCACTAAAGTGAATCAATAAAGTTTGTTAGTCCTGCTTCTATTTCACGGGTTAAGCGGAACACTCTACTGAAATACTCTGTACATTTAGAATATTGTTTCTATTTCCATATGAGAAAAAGAACGAGACAATTCTAAGAGCTCAGTTTGAAATTGCAGTGCTTTTCGTTGAACATATTTGTTTTTGTTCCACGTGTTACTTTTCTTACTGAATACAGAGCTGGAACTAATTATTTCAATGCTTAGTACCCCCTGCCAATAATCATTGCCGTGAGTTGTGAGGACGTCAGTTACTGAAAGAGTTTGTTCAAATCTTGGATTTTAACCACTCGAACATTTTACTTTTACGAAGGTTGTTCAAAAGTATGCTTTTTGTTCGGATGCCGAGGCTGCGGAGATAGAAGGCACTGACATTGACCTACAGACTCTCAGGTGTGTATATCTGTTAGGTTTACCATCATGCATTCTGGGCTGTGATAAGTTCCTTGCTATTATAATTGCATCTATTCACCCTTATCTATACATGGTTAGGAAAAAAATATATTTTAAACTGTGTGTACGATTTTCTTTCAGTAAAACTTTCGACTCTACTAGAGTCTTGCAGGGATCAAGTCACGTGAAATGCTTCCTAATGCTGCTGTCTTGCTGGAAACGACCCCATTCTCTGTTAAGGGGTTTGTAAAGCTATATATATCTGGGTGCACCGCCCCGCCCTGAACCAAGAATTGGGTCGTTTTCAGCTTCAACATATCTGGGACAGCATAATTAGGAAACATGTCACGTGACTTAATCCCTGATTATAGAGCGAGCTAGACTTTGGTAGAGTTGAAAACTTTTCCTTTTCTTTTATACGCCTGTGTGTTTATCCTTTTTAGTAATTATCAATACAGAGTATTTCCCAAATGAAGAACTGTGCATAATAAAATAATTCAGGTGGAGAGTGCAGTATAATTGAAAAATGTTTGAATATAAATGGTCTTTGTTCGGAGTAGTGTTAAGTGTTGGGAATAAATCAATATGTTAAAATCCTTTTTACTTCCAGCTTGAGACTGTTCAATACTTGTTTCGTGTTTAGTGTCTCCTCAATCTTTTTAACGTCATTTATTGGTTCCTGCTATGCGGGGCAACAATTTGATTCATACTTGTGTTAGACACACAGATTTCAGAACAAATGCTGGTTAACAATTGAGGTTACTGCGTTTCTGTTTCGTTTGGAATAAAGATTAGTTCGAGCATTTATTCTGATTATACAAAATAATGATATCTTTAAATTTTTATATTGAACTATATTTTTCCATTCTCATCGGGTGCAAGGGACTTCTGTTCACCTTATAGATGTTCTTGTTCTTGCACCAACCAATTATAGTGTATCTTTTTATTCAATTGATTGTAATGATAATGTGGAATCACTATACATTTGAACGTCCGAGTTGATTTGCTTGGGTCGTTATGAAGTAATTCAGTCTTCAGGATTCAATAGGAGTTATATACAGGAGTTAATGGAGTTACATAGGATCTAACTTTCGATTATTTAATTTTTATAGACTCGCTCTTTTTTTCTTTTGCAGTCAAGCCAAAGCAAATATTGTGGCTGGATGCTGTATGGCGATGGGTTTTAGGTTTGCTGGATCAGCCAACGCGGAAGCTTTTGAGTGCTTGGTTAGTTAAGCGTTGCAACATCTCCCTGGAAAGATTTCCGATTTCGTCTTCGTAAATATTAAAGAGCTCAAGCAACTAGGACGGGAACGTCAACGATAACATTACAAAACAATAGACTTAATTACAAAATACAATAACTTTACGTATGCATGCAACCAGCTGGCCATCTTTCTGTCGTCGTCTTTATAAACAGAACGTGAAAAGTAAAGTTCTGGAGTTTTGTAGAGGACGTAAACCTTGAGTATCATTTCAATCTCGTGCAGTTTAAAAATTTGAGCTACTGTATTTTCATTTCATACACTTTCAGGTAAAACAATAAATAACGAATGAGTTTTACAAACAAGAAACGGGAAAACGGAAAATTCAAAATTCAACAGCCGTCTTCGTTGACGTTCCCGTCCTAGCTGCTTAAGGTCCCTAACTATTAACTCGTTAGAACCAAGTCTAGATTGGGTCATGTCAATTTGATACTTTTTCAATAAAGAGAAAAAGAAAGGAAGCTTCTCAGTCAACAACAACAAAATAATTTATATCAAATTAACAGCAACGCAGAGCTCTTAACGGCTGCGGTTAGCGTTTTGATAGCCGTAGAGGCTATCAATCGTAATAATCATCAATAATCATTTTTTTGCTTTAAACATCAACTTAAAACAATACTACTCACAACCTTAGCTCAAATGGTTATCATGTTTTAATTTCCAAGCTATTTTTAACTAAAATACCTCAATAAATTCTGCTTGAATGTCTCAAATCTATTTATTTACTGATCTAATGTATATATAACTTTATTTTGGTAATAACTACAACCTTTAAAATCATTATTTTTTATTTGTATATGTTTGTTTATATTATTTATATTATACGAGTTTGTATAAATGATTTATATTAGACTTTATTAAACTTTAATATTATTCTGCCTCGATTAGCTTTAGCTATTTGCAAATTAATATACACGAATGCTGTAATTAATTCTTCAATAAATCCTGAAATCTTGAAATAGCCAATCAAGTCCAAATAATATTACGATTGTGACAACTTGCCTCTCGAGTTAAAAGAGCAATCATAATTACTATAAGTATATGTAACAGGACTACATGGTGTCCAATCTGGAAATAATTTAATGAAAAAATTCCAAGGATAGCCAAAAGTGGAAAAGGTTGCAGGCCGAGCCCTATTTAGCTGTCAGAGGAATTTTTTTAATCAAATTGTTTTCAAAATTGAACAAACATATAGTCTTCTTACTTATTAATTATATACATCCTTCGAGTACTGTTAACAAACAAACCTTGGCTTCAAGTTGTTACCTGAAAGTTGCAAAGTCCACGAAAAGGGAGAAATTGGGCAACTCCGGAAGAAAACTGTCATATTTTGTTGCCAAAGAAACCTGTCTTATTGTTGACGCTTGCTTTGCGCTCATTGGCTAATTTCCATTTCTCTTGGATCTGATTGGCTGAGACAAAACTAGCCTAATTTTCCAAAATGGATACTTCAAATGTTTTCATATGAAAGTCTTTGAATAAACTATCCAATTAGTTATTAATTGGACAATTAGAAAACTAATAAATTGTTCAATGCTGTAGAGTTTTCTGACCGTCTATACAATTATAATCGTAATAATCATCAATAATCTCATTTCTTAAAGCGTGCGGATCTCGAAACGGGGAAGGCACCAACTATAGTACATGAAGTAGTGCTGTATGTTTTTTAGAAGCTTGAGCTGTGACAATAAAATTACTTTTTAAGCAAATGAAAGATCTTCGCAGTAAAGTACTCAACTTAAGCAGTTGAGAATAAGGCCTGAAAAAAATTCA
>JAOBYE010065453.1:0-21168 GCA_025403585.1 Parazoanthus swiftii
ATAGATAGATAGATAGATAGATAGATAGATAGATAGATAGATAGATAGATAGATAGATAGATAGATAGGTAGATAGACACTTCATACCTCGGCAGAGCATTGATAGTCTCCCTCCTCGTTACCATAGCAATCAGGAAAGCCATAGAATCCCCAAAGGCCATTCGGCCTTAATTCCTTTGCTAATCGGATCGTTGCATCCATCATTGATCTTGCGGCCTTCTCGAATCCCTTCTTGGCATTGTCAATCAGTCTGTCCATTGGCCAATCAGGATGATGCTCACGGACCATTTCAATTGATTTTGTTTGGTAGATGTTTTTTGAGTCAAAGTTTCTGTCCCAAAGCGGTCTCCACCCTTCCCAGTCTATCATGGCTAAACCGCTAAAGTCCTCGTCGGGGATTTTACGAGTGATGTCTTTGCTAGCTTTTCGTAAATGGGCTTTGAGGTCAATTAGCTATAGAGACAAAACAAAAATGAGATAACGGAAACACTATTTCTAAAGCAGTTATTAAAACAAACATTGGCAAGGCTAACAACCATTCCACGATTTATTTCATTATGGGCAATTATCGATGTCGGTGCTTTCATTTCTATTCTAAAAGAGTATAAAACAGACTTAAAAGAGATTGCAGGAGTTTAATTTGATAGTTTAACTACAATTTTCAAACCAAAGACCATCAGATCACATGACTGAACATGCAAATCGTGCATTTTCGGTTCGTCCGCACTTTATCGTTGTACCAACTACTGGTTAGCCCGTTTCAAGCTGTTAGGGATTCCTCTCTCCTTTTCAGTGATGACCGTACGACAGGCGATACGCGGCGCGTTTTCGCCAAACTTGACCGTCTGCGTGCACGACAACGATAAAAAATGGTTTTCGGAGACGTTCATTTCAGTTAAATTCACAGTTCTGTTTATTGTAAACTTTAACACGAAAATGCGAAAATGTTTTTGAGTTTGAAATTGAAATGTGTGAACAAGACAGGCGGGAGGGAGGGTCGGTTAGATACCAAGATGGTAAGTTCAAAGTGGAAGTCTCAACCACTGTATATCTGTTTAACTTGTCTTTTCTTCCTTCAGTTGAATGTTTTATCTAGCACTTTTCAAGGAGGATATAAGTAAATGTTTAGTTGACAGGTGAAGAGAAAGTTTAAAGCTGACACAATTAAATACAGTAATTGTTTCCCAAACACGGATCATACTTCGGTCAAAACAACGAAGAGATTATTGAGTCACTGCTAGTACTAGTAGCAATAAGCACGACACAAACCTGGGGCATCCCGCCATTGTAATTACTTGTCCCCAGTTCATCAGTGAAGTATGGATAGAGTCCAAGTTGTGCGTTATAGAAAACTGTGATCGTCTTTCCATTCCACTGTTGTTGAGGATTTGGTTGAATATCAAAACTTTTAAGGTCAATGTGGATACTGAAATTGACATTGCAACCACCAGTCGGGGCGTTCCAAACTGCCACAAGCGGTTTTTTGTCGCCAAGAGGAAATTCTCCACATCGACAAAAGGAATTCTTCATGTTCACAGATTCAACGTTCAAAAATGCGACACAAAATACAAAAAGTACAGAAAATATGAAATGAGTCAAAACTCGGTCATCGACCATGTTTTAGCATTGTCAAAAACTGCTGTTTAGATAAAAGACAGATGCTTGTTTGGGGTCAGTTGTTTTGTTGACATGATGTAAGACTCAATGAATAATGTGAATCGCTGTGTGATCACTTTTCCGTAACCAGCAACTTCGTGTTCGCACTACCGGACCGTGAAAACACTTCACCTCGGTGACGCGGTCTCTCATCTCAGTGTTGGCTGTATTTTGCCAGCTGCAAACACAATTATCAAAAGACAAATTGAAAACGAAATATACATTTCACCAGCACCAGACGACACAAAAATACCGAAAAGAAGTCGCAGCAATGCGTTTGACGATAAACAGTCATTTTATTGCCACTTCAGATTGGGGCTACAAATTTCAATTTTGCTTTAAATAACAAAAAAACCAACCTGGTCGCCACGGCATTTCCCCAGGGTCATAATACAGTTTGAAATGAATTACCATGCGTTCCCATTGTTTTGTTACAATAGCAATAGCAATAATAAGTAGTAATGACCATGACAGTGATAATAATAATAATAACAATAATAATGATAATAATAATAATAATAATAATAATAATAATAATAATATTAATGATGATGATGATGATGACGATGATTATGGCAATGGCGATTGCGCGTGATTGTGTTGGTAATTGTGTGGGGCTGCATAAGCTCATCGAATGTGCGTAAAACCACCGGATTGCTCGAACCAGCGAGCTTTAAAACCTCTACATATTTATCGGTTATCCAGATAACCGAATCAAAACTGGGCCATGCACCTGGGAGCCTTTCCATTGTCCCAAGATTAAGGGTTGTCAGAACAATTAACGCATTAACAATCAAGAGAAAGAAAAACTTTCAAGCAAGCAACTAAATAACCTCCAAAGCAGACGCTTAACTTCTGTTGCAACTAATCCCTTTGGAAATCGAACTAGCGAGGGGCCCGCTGTGAAGGAAATTAGGCGGCTGCAACTGAGGTATTAAAAAAAAGCGAGCAAGGACAAGACGAAAGTGCAAACACAGAAGCCGCGTACGTTTTACAGCTTTCAAATGCACCTGCTGAACAATAGCTCACAACATAAAACAAAACTAGCCGGTAACAAAACTGTTACTCAATTCAATATTTGACAATATAGCTGCTGCATAACCCACTGCAAACTGAGTCGTGCATCTCAATCTCATTCTCGAGCCCGCATTTTCAACTGGCCTGCGGCATGGACAAAAGGCGCTGGGGTCGGCGCTGGGAAAAACCACAGCATGGCACCAACCTCGCTTCCAGGAACTTCTCGGTACTTCACAAAATGGCAGCATTCTTCTTGAAAAATACCAAGAAGACCCTGGGGACGAGGTTGAAACTAGTCAATGCGCATTTACAATACTCTGCGGTTCACAGACAATCTCCTTACACGCTACGATTTGTCGACCCGATTTTTGAAAACAAAATGTATGAAATTAGGTTGAAAATCAACCAAATTCGAAGAATTTGTTGCACTGCGAAGACTTTTGTAAATCGGTCCGATTTTTGTAGTTTGATATTGAGCCCTGATTAGCTAGTTATTTGGAAAACGTGACCGACCGCTCCAGTTAATAACGTGGGATTAGGAGCGAGAGAGACGACCGCGCGGAAACAACCTACTGAACTGTTGACCTGTCTCTCACCAGTCGAACGCCAAAAGCCTTTATTTTGTGCTGTATCTCGAGAATCAAAAATAATAAATTTTGAAGCTGTTGAAATTAGAAAGATGGTAATTTCCTGTATTCGAGTGAAATTAATATAACATAGAAAACTGTAAAACTCTGATTTAAAAGTGCTCAAAGTGCTGTACCATACGAACACCATTAAATCTTTGCGTTCAGTGGTTCATTTTCCCCAAATTCGGATCTGCTGAGGCCGGTGGTTCGACAAAAATATATTGATACAGAAAAGATATATCTGATATCAGCAAAAACTTTGCCCAGCGTTTTGGTTTGCAAGTTAAACTCCCGCGGTTATTATCAATCGATCACGATCGATCGGCAGTGAAAGAAGAAGTATCAGTCATTACGAGGCGCTGACCACTTGTGGCCGACAAAACTTACCTGTTCTGTTTGTATACGATATGAAACTGACTTCTCCCAACCAATGTACTGGTTAACGGTTGACGTCTGATCTCTCATTAATTTTGACATCGTAGAAGTCAATTTTTGTAAAAGAATCTTCAAATTATGACATGTAGAATCAAGATATTGTTATAAACGTCGTACTCTGGTTAGATTTTAATTTGCTGACCCATATACGCTACCGGTGATATCTGGATTCACCTGTCAGCTGGTGCTCAAGTCAATAAATCTGAGCGGCTCTAACTTCCCGGGAGGGGGGGGGGTGTGGACCAAAAATATGTCATTCTCAAGGTATGTCCTTTACAAGCCACAAAGAAAGCCATGCAATATTGTTCGTCAAAAAGTTCCAAAAACTAAGTAACTAAAAAGCCGTATCCCAACGAAAATAAAACCTCGACTGGAACAACTTTACAACTTTTGCGGACAGTTAGTTGCAATTCTCGTTGACATCTGTTTTCTTTCTTTCCTTTTTCGGTTGCTAAAAATATTGGAATAACCAATTAACTTTTCAGAAAACAGCAGGGCAAGGTTTTCATCTACAAGCCAGTTTGTTTTATTAAACAAATTTTTGAGTTTTGGGCTCCAAGTTACTGTAATTTGGTCACGCTTTTGGGAATGTCTTCTCGGACAGCCTTGCCTGCACATGTTTCTGTCTACAGTGAACAAGCGATGACAATGGGTTTCACAGAAACAGGTGGCAGAGTCTAAACGCATACATGGACCCCACATAAACTTTTATTTACTTCAGAACGTGGACGTAAAGTCTGTTGCCAAGTCTGCGAGTGTTTTTATGTTTTGGCGAAGTGAAATGTCAGTCTGACTAATCTAGAGCTCATGCTGGGTCATCAGGAAAAATTGAGAGATATTTGCAACTACAATTTGCGGAAATTAGCTATTACCCATCATAAAACATAGCACCCTTGCAAACCCATATTTTGTTCTTCCTGCCCAAGTCGCGTTGTGGGCCAACAACCCAAAAGGCTTAGTGCCTAACAAACGCATCCCGGGAAAATCCACCTAGACATTTTTATTTTCATCGTTTTTTTGCAGACAAATGAAAATGATTAGTATATATTTAGCAATTATTCCACAAACGCGTGTTGGATATGAGCTTTTAGATAGCGGACGAGGTGCGGAGCAACGATATCATAAGCTCATATCTAACAAGCGTGAGTGGAATAATTGTTTTATTTTTATTTAAAAATACCAAACACTGGACGAAAATATGTCGAACTTTATATTCTACCGACTCGAGTTTTCGGCAATTTGAAGAAAAATTTTCCGCTTTAGACCTTGAGCAGATTACCAGAAATTCAATACCCAGTGTTTGCTATTAAATAAATACATTTAAGTATTTCTAGCACAGAAACCAGATCAGTGACAGAACACAATTTGCATAATTTATTTCGAGGTACTGACACCAATGATTTTCAAATTCCACGAGAAATATTCTTTCTTTTTACATATCGTCAATCATCTCATATCACATACACCTTGGATAGATCTAGGGTAACTCAATGCCCTACAAACACCGGTAATCGCGAGCTCACAAGTCTCGCAGCCAATCATAATGAATCAATTTATGGTAAAAAATAATTTGGAAACAGTTAGTTAAATATTTCGATCATGATAAAAAACGACATATTTCTGCCGAATCGGGGTTGGATTAGCTGGCACAGCGGCCGGAAGTGACTAACTATTTGGATTTCTTATCAAGAAGTGTAATTTGTTTTGTTCCTATTTAAAAGCTTAAATCACTGTCGCCAATGGCATGTCTGGGGAGGGGAGGGTTCCGAACGAAAGTGAAGGCCGTCAATCACCTGTATCTTCTGTGGGTGAAAATTAACTTGTCAGCAAATAAAAATGTCGTTCTTCATTAGGGGCGGGATTACCTGAAAGACAGGTTGTTTGCAATTTCCAAGTGAGGACAATTCTTTATCACAGTGTTACTATAATAATTCAAAAATTACAGGTGGGGCAACCCCTCCCCTCCCCCCTCAAGGCTGCCGGTTACTAAGTAACTTAAATAACAAACTTTCGGAAATATTGTGGTCAGTAATTAAAGCAAGAAGACCAGATGAAGACCTCGTTTCAAGAACCGCGTGCGGGCGCGTTTAAACCATGAAACGAGGTTTTCTTCCAAAGAGGGAACTACTGGAGACATTTCTGCCGTCTAGGCTTTTAAACTATTGTAACTTGTATGTGCAGAAAAGCAAGTAGTTTAAAAAATATCAACTGTTCTCAGATTGGCTTTAGGATGTCTTGTGATCTGTGTGCAAATTTCATGAGTGAGCAACTGTGTTCTTTTTACAAAGTCAAGGCATGGCAACCGATAATCTCAATTTTACTGAGGCAGTATAAATGTGTACACTTAAGAACAAGAGAAACATAATCGAGAATCTTCTGTAACTACTATTTGTTAAAATTCACTCCGCGTCGCTTTCATTATACGGTCCTTTGTCAGATGTTTTGTTGAAAATATTTGTGTTGTGAACTCTGGAGCCAAAAATATTAAAATGAAACACACCGCAAACGGAAAGTTTTCAATTTATACAAAAATGAAACTTCGAATTCTTAACCTATTTCCATCTGCTTTGCAGGACATCTAAAGAAGCATCTTCATGACAGAGAGCAATTTCTCGAAACATAAGTTATGTGTATTAACTTTACATCATTGTAACGCCAAAGAGTTCTGTCAAAACTGACCAAAACACATCCAGAACATTTACAGTCATTTCTTCTTTTGTGATCCCTCCCCAAAATCGTTTGTCAACCTAAGTGTTGGCTGTGAAGTCGGGTATTGGCGCAGCATTGGGGCCACTTCAAGAAGGAAGAATGTTATCGTTAATTAACCTCCACTGCGGACGAGACAAGTAACAGTAAACTTTATGAAACAAAACATTTTCCTAAACAACTTAACTGAGAACTAAGATATGCACACAGCTTGCACCATGGACTAGACACGTCATTAATTCCATCTCTCTGTTACAATTTGTTTAAACTTGTTGAAAAAATTAGAAGTTAAGTCCACTTTGTGCAGCTTGTTTCCACAACTTGTAACAGAGTAATATGTTCCAGGTGAACGGACTAGGTGCGCAAGGCACGCGGACTGGTTCTGGCATATGACACCATCCCACAACTCCTTGCGCGCGCGGTTGCTTTTCCAAAATGGCGTCCAAATTCCAAAATCACGACTCGTGTGTTTTTTTGCCTGAATTGCTTTCTGGGATGGTGCTATATGCCAAATCGAGGCGGCGCGCTCTAATTGGCTTACTGAGGTAACGTGAGAAATAGAGGTTGGTATAATAGTCGAGTTTAAATCATTCTCACAAGTGGCCGCAACGGGCCACTTTTCTTCGCCACCCTTTGAAAGAACAAAAATGATAAAGGGGATTTTTCACAGCTGAATGACTAGACTTTCTTTTTTTCAGAAGTTTAACATTCAAGGATTAAAAAAAAACATTTTAATCGACCGAAAAGGCCTTAGATCAGTCGCTCTTGCCAAAGGTTGAGGCATTTAAACTAAGTTATTACTGATTGTTCAGCTCGGAACATCAATCAAGACGATCTATAACAGACCAAACAACAAGTTCCGACTTTATCGCCGTCTAGGCAGAGCATTCCGTACATTCGAATAACTGACTTTTAGTTTTTAACTTAACTGTTTATCGCCAAATTTTCGAAAGTATGCACAAAGCCATGAAAAAGCCCCTTTAACGGGAGGGAAGAAATGAGACAAACGGAGTAACCTGTCTCATTCAGTCCGTTAAAGTTTTAATCTCTTCACTGCCTGCTACCAGAATCATTTACCGCAAATTTGCGTGGCACTATCTAAATTCTACTTTCTAAGGGTTTAATCTATTTCATCTAATTCTTCTAAAATCTTGCTCATTTCAAATAAATAGTTTTGCTCTTAAAATTTCTTTAAAAGAAATACGTCTCTCTAATTGGCAGGCTCCTAACTTGGTACGTTTCTATTTCTACCCAGCAGCCCCTTCGTCATTTATGATAAAAGTAAAGGTAAGGGAGGGGTGGTTGGGACAGAAAGATACGTCTCCGCATCTCACATAAAGCAAGTTCAATAACAGTTTTCTACCAAGAAAAGTGGCACAAAAATAAAATTCGATTACTTGCCCTTGAATTTTCGGCATACACAGTGTTTGCAATTAAATCAGAGCCAAATCAACTGATGAGCCACAGCCACAGTAAAGAACGAACTGTATGCAACTCGAGACTAACAAAATACTCTTCTGGGAGAAAAGCGTTCTGCGTAAATAAAATCAAAATCCAGTGTACTTCAAAGGTACCAAGGGAGGGAGGGTAAGGGTGATGTGGGTGGGGGTGGAGGGTCGTATCGAAGATAAACATGAGCGTAAACGTAGGAGTGACATCACCTATGCGAATCTCCGACTCCTCGTGACGCTCCTGCGAACCCCCCCTCCGAACCCTAGGGTTTAGAACACTTCCTTAAGACGAGAAGTAGTTCCTAAAACATTACACGGAGACCTTTGAGAACATCGTCAAAACTACCTTGAAGTCGATAACAAACCATCCTTCCCTGAACTTTTCAAACTCGGTGCCCCCCAACCTCTCTTTTGGGCAGGTATCAATGCAGTCCCTGGGTGGGTGGAGGTCTCTATGCCCCGCCTTCCTTTCTATGACAACCACCTACTTATGTTACAGTTTCGTTTCTTCCATCTCGCTGTCACTGTCGCCTGCAATGTCCACGATGTCCTGAAAAGCTTCACTAACGGCGTTGATAATATCCGCTTGACTTCTACTCAGCTCGTCCCCGGTCACAGTTCTCTGAGTACAGTCTGCACAAGGTGGAGATTTCTGTCTTTCTTTGTCTGCATCTGGCGTTACATCAGAACGAGGAACGTGTGACAGACTTTCTGACTCTGGCGTGACTGCAAACTCGTAGTTCCCATCTTGTACATCTTCATCTTGAGTGGGCGTAGCAACTTCCATTACTTTGGTCTCTGCTTTCGGTAACGTTCTTTCAGACCCCTCTGTTGATAAACTTTCCTCTACCTCTCGGTGGAGCTCTCGCTCAGTGCTGTCTGTTGACGGTTGTTCACTTGCTGTTAAGTCATCCAGATTGACGTCATCTTCTGACTTGCTTGATGTGCCATTCTCACACCTGTCGAGTGTCGGAGACTCTGCTGGGACATCTTGATTCAAAAGCAAAGACAATTCTAATTCAGAGTTAATTTCCTTGTTCTCTACAGATTCAGAAAGCTCTTCGCTAGGACTGCAATGTGTTTCAGTACGAGCCTCTAGTTCTCCTTCTACCGTTAATCTGGCCTCGTCTCCAACCACAGAATGGATGCTTAAACTCCTGTCATTGCTGGTGTCAAGCTCAACATTTTGATCATCTACAGCACTTCTTTCTGTTGCAATTAGTTCCGAGTCTGTTACAATGCAGGTGGTAATGTCCGTTTCGCAGTCCTTGTCTGAGCATTCCGAGGCAGAACTCACAAACGCAACTTGCATTTCTTGTTCAGTTTTCAATGGTTTCGAGTTTACATCAAGTACACTGTTCGCTCCAGTTTTCGGCTCATTAAGATTTTCATCGCAATGAACCCCCACGATATCTGTACAGCTGGGGAGATCGTCTTGCGCATGCGCTTCCGTTTCGGCCGCTGAGTCAAAGACAACGACTACCGGCGAGTTTCTACACTCCGACGAGTCAAAAACAGCGCCGCCAGAAAGCTCCTTCAATTCCTTGGCATTTTGCCTTTCCGGAGATTCTACCCCGAAGGCCATTGTCTTTGCGAAATCCTGTGCGACTGAGTTTACGAGTTCTTCAAGAAAAACCTCCACAGAACCGTCTCCTCTACTTTTAGGCTGGTTCCCTTCTGAAATTGAACACGTCGATTCTCCACTTGGTGCAAAAGTTGTCGACTCCGACAGACTTTCGTCTTTGAATGAGCATTCCAACAGCTGACCTCTTTCTCCATACTCGATAGTTTGGGTTTTAGGGGTTTTAAAGTATTTTTGTTGTGTGACACTGTCTACAAGGTCTTCCAGCCAATGTGCTATAGCCTCTTGATCACACCCGCCAAACTCTTCCGGTATCACATTCCCGCGCTCTAGCGAGTTGCGATTTGGCGTTGGAGGTCCGAAGTAAGTATCTTGCGTCGATGCGTCACTCTCACATCGTTCTCGCAGGTTTATATTTTCAAATCCAATGGTTAATTCTCGCGAGGGGCTTAGAGAGTCAGCATTTGTTGATGTATTTTGTAAGTTAAGTTCCAAACCCTTAAATCCCTGTCGACCTCTTCCTGTACTTTCACAAGATCTACTCTCTGACGAGTTGGTGCAAGTTCTAATATCTCCTGAGGACACAGATTGTACTTGTGTATCATCTCTCGGAATTTGGTCCACTTGATCAACAAGGTTTATTTTCTCCAGATCGCGAGTCATTTGTTCCGAGGGGCTCATAACAAGTTCGAAGAAGTCTTTCAAACTCTCACCAGTATAAAGACCTTTCTCGCTGCTGCTTGGCGCTTCTTCGTCCGTGCTTAATTCAGAAGACTCTATACTTGTTTGAATCTTCCACCCACTAGGTCCTAGTCCCGCTCCTATCCCAACCTCGTCCATCCGGGAATCTACGGTGAACACACTGTCTTCTGACGGTGCGAACGAAGACAAACTGCACGACTTGAGCCGCCACTCCCTGCCTTCAGCAGACGTAACCGAAGAAGGGTTTCCACGAGGATAAAGTCGACTCCTTTCATACTCTGGAGTGTTACTCGCTGTGAAAAATAACAAGATTTGCAGCAATTAAGGTCGAAAATCACGTGTCATCTCACGGATCAACTCTTTTGGGTGTAAGGGATCCAGGGGGTCGTAGGGGGTAAGGGGGTAGAACGAAGGGGAAGGAGTGGTGCAGTTGTGTCTAATACCAAAACGCAGTAATGCGTGTTTCGCGTTTTATATCTCCGAGCTGACAAAACTGAAAAGAAAATATATGATTTATCTACGTTCGTTTGCTATATTAAATCTTCCTTGATAAACTAACACCCAGAATATAAAAATTTGTACCGTGTACATTAGTACACCCGCCGCATCTGGTCGAAAAGCCTGTAAATAACTGGGGATGTGCTCTCGATTAGTTTTAATGCTATCTGCGGGCTAGCAAAAATTTAAAGAATTTAATTTTACTAATAAAAGAATGATGATGATGATGATGATGATGATGATGATGATGATGGCGAAGATGATGATGATGTGCTGAACTATTACCTCATTCGTTCTTTTGGGATCGAGGGGCGTTGTAAGGTTACAACACAATCTTTTTTTACTCACACAGATTCCTGCCCTTCCAGGAGTTGCGATAACAGGGAAAGCTGATAATCTACAGTGGGAGGTCCGCCATACGCAGAGTTACGTTTTTCTAGGTGTTACTAAAAAGCCACTCTAGCCAGCTCAGATGTAACGACTGCAAAGACGCCTTTCGTTTCCCTTTTCCTGTACTACGCTGTTTCTCAGAGTTTGAGCGGACAGGGCCACTGATTTTAATTGGGCTGTTTAACGGTATGATTGCGTAACCTTTCCAACGCTCGACCACATTATAAACAATGGTAACTGAACTTCGTGTCTTGTCGTGCAATTCGGTATGAAATCATACGACGTGGTTTCAAAATCAAACGAGCACGTAGCACGAATTTGATTGCAAGTCACAGATATGATTTCAGACCGAAATTGTCCGGTTTCGTACTCGCAGTTGCCAGTGATTACAATGACTACAGACTCGTTTACTCAGAGTTAGCCTCGACTTGGTGTTCAACATTCATAAATACCAATGTAGATATGAGCCATTTACAGTTCTGTGTATTGCTGGAGGCTCGGACTTCTAATCCTTCTCGCTGGTATTTTTACGTATAATCAACACCGAGTCTGTAGTCAGTGTTATCAGCGGCAACTACGAATAGAAACTCGAATATTGCACGACACAAAGTTCAATTATCAATTAATTGTACCATTTTGAAATCGCTTTTTATGAGCAAAAGATAATGCTGTGACAGTTATATGTCACCGTCGTGTATGTACACTAGTAATTTTACGGTTTCTTACCTTCGCTTTCGAGTCGAAGATCTGTTAGTGATGGTGCCTGTGCCCTTATTTGGGGTGTAAACTCGCGACTCCGGCGACGGAGATCACGCTCACTCCTCGATTTGATAACAGCATTCTTAACTGAGATCACAGTTGTCCACTTCTCCAAGTCGGTGCGTGAAATCGCTCTAAAATTTGCTTGTTTATCGCCTGAGTACGAAATGTTTAAGAGATAGAGACCATTTTCGTAGTCTACCTCTTTTGTAAGTGTAGCGTTCTCCAGCGGTATCATTTTTCTTGGCTCGCTGGCGCCCTCAAAGTCATACACAAGCATATACTCGTCCCTCAGCACACACCACCGTCTCACTTGAGTTCTACATTTGTCATTGGCGTTCAGCTCCATTAGAAAACTGCTGAATTTACCATCGTTATCAAATAAGCTGCCACAAGAAAACCTTCTCTCCGCGTCATAGGATGAGAGTGAACTCTTGTCCCGTAACTTCACTTCCGGTTTCTCAGAAGATTTAAAAGAAGAGCGGCTAAATTTCCGCAGAAACATGCCATCGTCGGAAACTTTCCGAAGGAGCTTCGCGCCACTCGCTCTACCTTCGCTAAAGACTCGGAACAACTTTCGATTGTCGTGATCCACTTTAATGTCATTATCACTTGCAGATTTCTTGTACCGTTGCCGTGGCAACTGGTTGGTTGCGCCGTCGTGTTCCCTAACTGGATGACAATACCGGGAGAAGACGCTGAGCCATTGTTTGATAACCTCGTGATCCCCGTTTTGGTACGAGTAACTTTTTCCGTCGTGGTGCACACAGAAGCCGAACAAATTCGTGGATGTATTACTACTGTCGTCAACGACCCGCAAGCTGGCCAGATTCCAAGTTTTGAGCGGTTTATCAGACTCTTCGTTGAAATACACGAGAAATTTCTCGCTTGTGGCTACGCACCATCTCCTGAGCAGAGTAACCGCTCCACTCTTTTCGCGCATTTCTTGAAGATAACCAGCCATCAGTTTATCAGTGAGTTGGTCACTATTGGAAGATGAGCGGAAACTATTACAGGATGTCCATTTCTCCTCCTTGAGTTGTGGAGATGTGAGGCGACGGGAAGGCTCGTCAGCTTCATTCATTTTCTGCGCGAACGTTTCACTTTGAGTCCTTCGATGGATCTTGATGCCCGGGGAAGGCATCCTTACCATACATCTTGGGGTGGACTCCACTTCGTTGGGGCCGGACACTGCTTCTTCCAAGTTCTTCAACCAGCGATTGAGATCAGCTTGATCAGTTGTGAGAAAGCTAAACTGATCATGTTTTACTTTAATTTGGAAACGGAATAGTTTATTTCCAGGATCACTGTTATCAACAATCCAAGCGTGCTCCAGCGGGATCTGTCTGATGGGATCAGAAGCTCTATGGTCCGTGTACACCAGCAACATCTTCCCTTTCACGGTGCACCAGCGTTTGGAGTTTCTCACGTAGGAATCTTCACTCACGTTCATTTCAGTCAAAATACCTCCAGTATAGTTCACAGTATTGACATCAGAAGACAACGCCGCATTCTCTTCGCTGTGTAGAGCGTCTGACATGTCATAAGAGCTATGAGATTTCCTGAAGATGTCCCTTACGTTCACGCGCTGAGAAAACTTTGTCTTCAGTGACTGCCTTTTACCGGGGGGTGACTGAGCCGGGTCGTCCTTCCTCCCCTTTTCGTAGCTATAACGGGCACTCTTCGAGTGGACTGTCGACCGCTCAAACGTTCCCTCGTCGCTGCAGCTTTCCGAGTCCAGCTTCTTTAGAACTGTTTGAGCGCGATGGTTCTTATCAGGGGAGCCACGGAGGTCGGTAAACAAATTTAAAACGCCCATCCATTTCTGGAAATCTTCTTTGCTGTTGCTCTGGAAAGCGTGTATTTTCTCTTCTTTGTCGTGTAAACGAAAAGCGAACTTTCGTTTTTCCTCATCAACTTCCTCGGTTACGTACATTTCAACAAGGGATAACTTGTTTACCGGACTGTCTTCAATTTCGCTCTTGTAGAGGTGCAGCACACCATTTCTGACCACACACCACCGCCTCAGATGCGTGGTACTAAATTTGCCAGTCTTAATCTCCGTCAAGAAGCCGCTAAACTTCCCCTCTCTGTCGAACAACGTCAGGAGATGAGCGAAGGAGTGTCCGCTCTTCTTAATGGTGTTCGGTTTGTATTTAGCGTTGGGTTGAAAGTCTGTGGCTAAAGCTCGATCTTTTAACTGTTCTAAGGACGAACGTCTTCTCAGGGTGCCTCGCTTTAACTTCAGGGCATCGGCCCACCCCTTCTTCTCTTTCTCTTTCTTCTGCTCTTCCTGTAATTCAAAAGGAAGAACAAAATCAAGCCAATGAATCTCTCTTTTACTATTGTTTTCACTGGTATGAAAGTATATGCACGATCGGCGATCTTAGATCGACCTCTTAACCTATTTTATAAGAACGAGGCTAAGATCGCCCAAAATTTAAGAAGATATTAAAACAATGATGCTGGGAAAACCCAGGTCATAACAATGCCCGAGACACTAGGTGTTTGTACCGTGGATTTTGCCGGTAGGCCAAAAGCTACCGCGAAACTGTCACAAGCCTTATTTCCCGCGCTTGATTTGTACAAAATTTTGTTGCCAAGAGCAAGATTTTATTCCTTCTACAATCAAAGGAAGTGAGGCGATGAGTTTCAGTCGTCGTGAATTTCAAAATTGCAGGTATTTTTAAAACTTCAACCGTCTGCTACTACATCTCAAAAAGCTCTAACTTGCACTCACATCATCTTTAGGACCCGTTACTTCGATATTTAGAAAGACCATTGACTTACAACTACTTTGTCTTTCATAGACTGATAATCTGAGCGTTTTGAAGCAAATAAATGACTTTGGCATGATGGAGACCCGCGCCGACTTGCCGCCGTCTTCATAATGCTTGAATAAGCCTTGGAGCTTTGCCTAAAACTTCGCCACAATCTTGAAAACTACAACGAAGATTTTGTTTGTATAGTTCTCACGTCACTCCAGTTGACTATGCGGGGTTTTTCTTTCAAACCACAGCAATCTTAAAGTTTATCATCCTCGGAAACCCAGGGGTAGTCCCTCGGGCGGGAAAAAATTCAGGGCCGACACAAAAGTCAAGAGTAGTTTCAACTACCCCTGGGGACATAGTCTTGCAGAGCTAGTTCCAGACATCGGCAGGGGTGCTTGCTCGTGATTGGGCGCAAATTAGCGCGATTGTGTTTTTGCGCCCTATCAGCGACGAAGGAATTTTAATAGGTGTTTGTTGTTGCCAGTCGCAAACAAACGAATCAATGTGAATGATAGTTTCCATATTTTTCGTTGACTTCGGCTTTGAAGATGTTTCCGACGTACGAAGGCTGAAACCAAACCAACAACTAGTTATTCAGAATATTGTTTCAAGGAAAAGACGTGTTCGCACAGTTACCTACTGGATTCGGAAAAAGCCTGACCATTCAGATTACTCCCGCAATAATAAAAACACTGAATTCACTTCGAGTTGGACGCCATGTTGATGTTTATTTACCTCGTCTTTTAGTCCTTGTTGTTTCGCCGTTGACATCCACAATGAAAGATCGGGTTGTTTCTGCCTGGGTAGTCAGTTGAAGCAAGCCGCGAGCACTCGTTTCTCACTTCTCGATTGACTAGGAGAAAGTGAGACCGGCGATAAAGAATTGCTTGGCGGAAAGAGGAAGGTGGACTCATTTCCGGAAGCCCCGAATTTCTCGTTGGAGAAGAAAGATTTAGGAATATGTTTGAAAAGCAGTTTTACAAGGTGAATGTTGTTGCTCTTGTATGCGACGAAGTCCAGATTGTTGTGCAAATTTGGTAACTCTAAGCGATTTTGCTTTTTCGCTGTTGTACAACTTTTGGTGCGAGATTCGTATAAATAGAGAGAATTATCGCAGTTATAAATCTCGACTGTTCGTCAAAACGTATTTAAGAAACAATGCCCTTTCGCTTTCTATAGTATTCGAGGTCATTTTGGCAATTCCCAAAATAATGATTTCATGTTTTGAGTTTGAATGTTTCTCATCTGTCAATTCAAACAATACGAAGTAAACACACTAGCTGATATCGCATGACATGAAAAGCAATCAGGCATGTAATCCAGTTAAGCGGGCCCAGAACTCGTCCTGTAAGACAATGTCCCCAGGGGCTCCGCTTCTCGCGGATCGGCCTTCGGCCTCACCGCTCTCAGCCTCGCTTCGCTCGGCGTCCGATATTTTAAAAACTGCCCCTTCCGAGACTGACTGCCCCTGGGTTTCCGAGGATGAAAGTTTATAGAATAAGCACCATTTAAAAACAATTTGAGAACGATATTCAGTAAGCCTGAACAAGGAACCTCAGCCAAAATTCTTATGAAAAAGAGCATGCATTTGTTTTAGAAAGTTAAAAAGCAGTGAGAATACTGGCGAGTAAATGTACTGAAACAACTTCCGCTTTTCAAATAAATTTGAGACAACGCACAAAGGCATATTCAAACATTCAACGTGAATCAAGGAAAGTTATCGGATCATTTTAGGTTTCAAGGCAACTCCCCACCCACCCCTCCCCTAAACCTAAACCTGACCCCAACGCTACACTAATCTTGACTCTTCCCTAAGGGAGGGGTGGGTGATTAAAGTTATCCTACCTTTGATTTGTCCTCCGTTGGGGCAGTGTCGCGATTAACAGCCTCCGAGGGGTCAGCGATAAAAACACTGTGAGGAGGGCTCATTGTACCAGGCGTATCTGGTCGGACACGGAAAAACAAGAGAAACCATTAAAGTCGATGATTTTCAATAAAAATATTGCGTGGAATCGGACTGAAAACTACCGGATTTGAAAAAATGTTGCACTGCCTTCAGTAGAGTTTTGTGAACAGCCCCATTTTCGAATTATGCTCCACTGCCCCCAGACAAAACCTTCAAGTCGAGGCTAGTTGCTCACTTTTGATACATTTGTTGTATTGTTGAGCACTTGGGTTTCGACTCGATGATTTTGTTTGTCGATAGTTGAGCGTAATTCGGAAATGGTTTATTGGGCCATGTTCTCTAATTAGATATATTGAACTCTGATTGGCTAAATACAAGGTTCCTTTTTTTGCTTACAACTAGCATATCGTGGCGCGAAAAAGAGCCCGATTAAAAAACATCACTACAGCACTGCCATTTTTCGATTTCATACATTTCGTAAAAATAAAAAAACTGGCCGCAAAATCGTAGGGTATATATTTTTGTGCATGAGCTCCGACTGACTATCCAAATACAACAAGTGTTATCTGTGCTAAAACCCAATCAAGTCGACAAATAAAAAAAATGTCTCGAAATTCCAGGATCAAATCTGAGCAACATTTTCTAGCTGATTTGGTGAAGAACAAACTCCTGGACAATGTTTGTTCAATACTCACCACTTCCCGAGTTAATTTCTCTGGACGAGTTCATGTCTCTGTGTCTCTTCAATGCATTGTCACTGGCCTGACTGCCCGTACTGCTCTGTTGTGACCGCTGTTTGTGACGATCGCGTGACTTCAGATGAGGATTTTCCCTGTGGACATAATTAAATGAGAAGATAGAAGAAGAAGTTAGTCTGGGGAATAATCTAGTCAGTTTCCGCTGATTTAATAGACCATAGACTTGATTTTTTACTGTTAGCCTCGATATAGTGTCGAATATACATAAATACCAGCGAGAACGATTGGAAATCCGAGCCTTAAACAATACAAAGAGTTGTAAATACCGGTCGGTAGAGCTCATATTTATATTAGTACTTATGAATACTTGACATCAAGTCGAAATTAACGCTGTGAAAACGAGTCTGTAGTCTTTGTAATCAGCGGTAACTACGAATACAAAACTGAACCCTTGATTCTGGAGCCCTGGAGTCCACGTCTGCTTTGGCTGGAGCGCCAATTCTTCAGTTGTTAGAATTCCCGGACCTCAGTCCATTTTACCTTTGGATCCGTAAGTTTTATGGGCCGGGGGCCTTTTATAATCATTCTAAAAACTGGAATACCTCTGCTGATATTTTTACAATTTAATAAAACAAGAAAGTTTTCATTTCTGTGATACTGGGTGTCAATTAAGGATATTTTCTGGACTAAAATTTTTCATTTTTTGTTTGGTGAGATAAGAATGTTTCCCCAAAAGTACCATCATTTAAATTTAAGATTTTAAAAAATTGGGGTTAAAGGGACACATAGTGGGTGTTATCAATGAACCATTCTTATCATCATCATCATCATTACCAATATCGTTATCACTGTTATTATAATTAATTGTCATTATTAAATACTATAATTCGACGATTGTAAGCCGTCCGTAAACCTGTGAAAACTTGTCGCTTTTTTCTTAAGAAACTGATAATTTTAACCAAAAACAATATTAACAGCGGCATCATTCCCTAGTTGATCACTGATGTATACGATGGATATCAGTGTAGGTTTCTGCGCTCCTACCCACCTACCCCTCCCCCTGGTTAGGGTTGGAGTTAAGGTTTGATTAGTTGTAGGTTTAGAGGAGGGGTGGATGGGGTCGTGAACAGGGTACAGCTTACTAGATCCTAATTTTTTACTTCAACGTCCAAAGATTAAAAACACAGCTGGAAACAACTGCTTTTTAACTAAGCAATTGGTTTATTAAAGAAGGATCCAGATGGTTAGATTGAAAGCTACTAAGTTATAATGTTTGGTAATTTTCCGGTCAGTGTATTGTAAGGAGGGAGTCCAGTTATAAGAGAACTGGAGAGCTGAACGGTTATTGGTTAAAGCTGCAATTATACCTCAGCAATTCATAGTAGAGCTTCCTTATCAGCACACTGCGCTGCTGCAGACTCCGGGGACCACTATGGAGCAACACATTACACAGGCAAGAAGGGAACTCAGTTACTTGTCAGCAAAGCGAAATTAATACAATCAGTTACATGTAGCTCAACATGCAAACGCCTAGCAACAGTGAAACTATTTCCATTTCACAGCCAGGCTATCACCAACACAGGAAGATTAGTTTCTAATAAAATTTGTTTCTCTCATCAGCGAGTGAATCAAGTGTGGTTTGAATAACAGGGATCAATATAGCGTGTTTTTGCCGTAAGATTGGATGGAAAACTGATGTTTTGAACAATAGCCCTTTGTCCTAATATAGCTTGCTCTCTCTCTCTCAATCAAAATATCAGTCTTCTCCTTAGTCACAGTATTACCTTGCTGTGAAAAACATACGATATTGATTACTCTTGTTGAATGAGCCACAAATCTGCCACAAACACAGGCAACATTGCTAAGTTTAACATTTCCAGTCAACCGAAGTGATTACAAGAACATTAGTCTGTTGAAACAATCACAGGATTTCTGTTGTGGTCATTTGCATTTCTTTAACTATAGGTTAGTATGTGGTATATTTAACATGGGTGTTGGAAAACAGTTGAGAAATTTGGCATGTTGCTACAGTATCTCTAGCTAAAAATGTCTATGCAATCTGTTTCTTGAGTAGAACATACAACTGTATTATTTTAAGATCAAATTAAAGACAGCTCATGGTAGGAAAATATCTTGGTTGATAATTTGAATGAATTAAGTTCTGGAACAACTAAAAAGTATTCACACCTTGCATCACTAGAAACATCATCTTCAAGCTCATCTGCAGCAGCAAATCCACTGGCATCATCATATGAACCTCGGTGTTTCAGAAGAAGCTGGGGCGAGGTATTGGAGTTATCTATGTCATCCAAGCTATCTCTTTCCAAAGCATCCTGGGACAACAAATCAAGAAATTATTTTAGAACATGATTGTAATGATTTCATGAAAAATATAATTTGGAGATTGCAATCTTACTCTCTCCCCTTTATCCCTTCCTGATGAGATGATATTGACAACTCCCAATCACTAGCTAACAACCTCTAGATAATGAGATTACATCAGGAAATCTAAAAAAAGGCTTGCACCAGGGAATTTAATATAAAAAACTCAACTTTAAGTTAAACTCACATCACTGCTTGCAAGAGATTCTCGAGAATGGCCTATTGAAGCATCTGCACCAGCTGAAAAGTACGGCAGATATGGGGCCGCATTCTCTAGCTGGCCAGTGGCAGCAAGAGAGAGCATCTCAATCCACCGTTCCACTGAATTTCTGGAGTCTGTGGCAAAGTACAAGGCTTCCATATTTGGATGGCTAATCTTGAATGCATAGCCCTTCTTTGATTCCTTGCTGTCAATCAGTGTGATGTCATATCCCAAAAGCGGAAAATCGATGCATGGCTTTTCATCATCAGGGTGTCTGTTTGTGATGATAAGAGGGAAAGTTGAGTTTCACCATGTGCAATAAAAATATCAGAGTATTAAAAAGTTAGAAGAGGCCAAGCCAATATACTGAGAAGTGGAGGAAATGACAGGCTTTCCCTACAGCTCTGCAAGTGTCAACTTGATTTGGCACAGCAAAAAGCAATGACTTTTAAAAGTTCTGGAGGAGGCACATGCATGGTCCTCCAACTTTGCCAGTCCTGATACATGGCAACATTGTAAAGAAAAATACAAAAATTGGAATTGAAAGTTCTGATACAAATACCTGTACATATACAGTATCTAGAATTATTTATAACTGATCCAAATCAAAAAAATTCTGAAAACTATCTAGTTCTACCCTAAGTTTCCATAGTCAGTCATAATCTGCAGTAATCCCTTGCTTTTAAACTACTAGACATCTTGGATCTTTAAAAGGTCAAAATTTAAACATGGCTTAAAAAAATTTTGAGTACATGTGGCTCTGATCAATAATTTGATTGACCTACTCATGTAAACCAAGTGTGTTTTGTATGAGTATATCCATACTGCCTGCAACCACCTGTAGATGTTGTGCTACTATTCAATATTTTTGCTCTAACATCAACAATCCTTGATTTCAGTCAAATGTCTATAGTCCTCATGCAACTTTAGCACCATGTTTTTTAAATACAAGTACCGTAAAAGCTCTAATAAGCCCCCCTGTAGAGCCTCAAATTTGTAATAAGCCCCCTCTCTAGTAAGCCCATCCCCTCTGCTATCTGTTTGAGAACATTGCTGAAGAAGACAGAATGTTGGAAGACATCGCAGAGCTTCAAATTGATTCTGACCATGAGGATGATGAGTTGGAGATTGTGGATGTGTGAGAAAAGACTTGAACTCGCACAATCGTGGCAGCTTGAATAAAATGAAATGAACATTGGACTCCCAATTTAGAATGTGTTCAGTCACCTTTACAGAATAAGAGGCACTACCATTCGCTGCCTGTCTACAAAGATGTTTTACTGGTATTCATTATTTCAGTTTTTAAAATAACTTTGGTACTTTCTTAAATGAGAATATTGCTTGCCTCTGTGATAAGAAAGGCAGAATGCTTTGTTTGTGCTAT
>JAOBYE010065564.1:16328-36773 GCA_025403585.1 Parazoanthus swiftii
TTTACTTCTTTTTGGAGGAGTGAACAGTTTTTGATATACCTTCTTTACCAAGGAAAGCACCTTATGTCCTTTAGAAAAACACTGATCTCTGATCGGTCTACAGCCATTCCAATACTACATTTCCGTTTGATGACATCTAATACTTAGTGACGCGTAGTTTTACATGAGTTTTGGAGTCGGTTTTAAACTCCGTCTCCTACTCTTCAGGACAACCGTGCACAATATTCATTACAAACAAATTTTAGTAAACTCGGAATATATGAAATGTTGAGGACAAATAAATAGGGCTCTACCTTAAAGTTGACCTTTAACTGTTTGGGGAATTACTAGATTTTGTTTACTAACTGGGCGCTGGTTGAAGGCAATATTTAACAGAAAGGCGAGCGAACAATTATTTTTGTGTGAATAACTTTACCATGTGAGAATAACAACCAAACAAAAAAGTTTCCCAAGTCTTATAAACATAATATATATCATATTTAAAACTTTACTTATCGAGTCTAACACTTGACAGTGGAATACAAACTTAGTACCAAAGGCCAGAGTACAACACTACCCGAGACTTCTCCAGTTTTTCAGGTATTGAAGAAATGAACAACAAATACTGTATCTGGTATTTCTTTTGTTTTCATTCCGTTTTCATAAGGGGAAAATGCTTTCTTACTCCTGGTAACTTGACCACACTAGCTTCAGTTTCAAGTTCTAGCTTCAGTTTTCAAGTATGTAGATCATGCGTGACTTGGGTGACCATGATAATGCTGGTGTCCGCTTATTCACTCGTTTCGCTCTTATCTGGAAGTCCCTCCTGCACAGAAACCTGTCATCTTTGAGTTGGAATACCTCTGGATCAGGGAAATGGCACTCTTCAAGAGAAATTTGGTTCTTGGCTTCTCGGACTTCGGCATATTCCTCAAATTAATTCTGAGGTAACTACGAGGACATTGTTTCTGAGCCTATACTTCCCTCAGCCATTGAATAAAAAGGCCATTCTGTCCCGAGTAGGAACATGTGGCGGGTTTAAAAGCGTGTAATGCGTCACTAAACATCAAGATCGGGCGACAAAAAAAGATTGTGTTTACTATGGAAATTCACCAGCGACATTGAATGTTAGTTTAGTTTAGTTTAGTTTCTAAACTGAATCCCGGCCCTAACAATAACAGCATTACCTCCGATTTTCGAAGCGAATTGAGCGCCGTTTTCGCCCTCGACGGACACGATTTCACAAACTTTAGCCTGATAAACGTACATAAACGCACTAAATGGCGTAAGGAACAAATGACCTTGTGTAATCTCAGTGCCCGCTCATTTGGAAACAAGACCGCTGAAACCTTCCATCATATCTGTGACTCTAAGGCGGATCTGGTAGCTGTCACAGAAACTCAGCTAACATCGAGCGATTCTGCGATCAGAGGTAAGCTTTGTTCTGATGGCTATAGAACAGCTGACCACCCGAGACCGGATCATGAGTCGCTCAACGCCAAGAAGATAGATGTTGGTTCAAGGGAAAGGGAATCTTACGAGTTTTCTGAGTGGATTGTTCACCGCATAACTAACGGGTCGTTATTGTCTACAGACACCCGTACTCACGAGGATCATCGAGTTTCAATCCGGAGTTTCCGGAATATCTCCAATCGAGGATCAGCTGCTGATAACAGGCGACTTTAATATCCCTGTAGATGATGCCAATAAAACGTGCCTGGATTTATTTGAACAGTTCGAATTGACCAGACCTGATAAATAAAGCACGGCTAGAGTTCTACTCTAGTTCCTGGAAGAGAATAGTGTGGATCGAAGGAAGTTGTTTAGTGAAGCAAAATGGCTACTTGGTGTGCAAGATAAATTGTGTTCCCCTCATCATCTTGACAAAACTACGCTTGCAAGGTATGTCGGCAAATTTTTTGTCAGTCCAGCGGACGGGGATCTTGTACCAGCTGACAAGTCCACGATGGGTATAGATCAAATTCTGCACTGCATTAAGACCTTAAATAAACGAGATTTTGTATGATCTTACCCAGTACGTGGCAATAAAGTCCTGTACCTTGGACCCCATGCCCGCCACTTTAGATTGTGATTGCCTGGATGTTCTGCTCCCAGTGATTAAGACGATAGCCAATGTATCTTTTCCCTTGACGAATAGAAAGAAGCCACTATCGAAAAAGGGTGCTCAGGACTCAACTTATAAGAATTTACGGTCTGTCAGCAACCTACAGTTAATTTCAAAAGTTAGCGGTGTTCGACCAGCTGTACACCCACATGACGGCCAATGAGTTATTTCCTATGTTACAATCAGCATGTATGAAATTCCATAGTACGGAGACGGCACTGTTACGACTTGTTAAAGATATTATCTTGAACATGAATCGGAAGCATGTATCACTATTAGCTTTGCTGGACTTGAGCGCAGCGTTCCGATACCGTGGACCACACCATCCTGTTGCGTCGCCCGGAGACCTCATTTGGCGTCAAAAGATCAGCGCTCACACGGTTTTCTTCATAGTTGTTCGGTCGGTCCCGGCGTGTTTCAGTTATTGGGAAACTGTCAGACAACTGTCATCTACCCCCTGGTGTACCTCGGAATCCTCCTTAGGGCCACTGCCCTTTTCTATCTACGCCCGTCAGTTCTTCGAAGTTGTCACGCCGCACTTGCCAGACGTCCAATGCGTCCGCTGACGACGCCCAGCTGTACCTATCGTTCAGGCCGGACAGCTCCACGAATGAAATGGAAGCATTGAACGCAATGGAATAGTGCATTAGAGATTATTTTTATCACCTTCAAGCTCTACATGGCAATGCCCCGTTCTACATCTCTGATCTTATAAGTCTTAAAAGATAGTCTCGTTATCTACGTTCGAATAATGAATGTTTGCTATGCCCTCAAGCAAGAAAAAACAAACAAACAAGGCCACAAGAGACAGAGCATTCAACTCTGCCAGCCAGCAGAGAACTGATCATCATTTAAAATGTATGTTTTAGACTAGCGTAAGAGAATTACATATAGTTTTATTGTTATTTAGCATAGCATTGACTTTGTAATTTAACCTTTGTTTTGTATTTTATATTTATTGATATTGCGTTTAATAATGAAAAGCGCATTAGCTCATATTAACATGTGTTTAAAAAAACAAAGTTATTATATTATTATTATTATTAAACGCCGTCACAATTTCTCTGTCGAACACTGAGGCGTATAGCTATGGGAAGCTACAAAGAAGACGTTATCTACTGACAAACTTTAAAGAAAACTTTCTCACCAGCAGGAAGTTTATCGAAGTGTATCAGGTCAATTGTCTACAACAAAATAGAAATCAAACTGACGTTAACATTAACATAAAATCAGCAAGCTTCTTAATAAGCCGAGTACTTTAGTTCACAACCACTAAAATGGTCAATAGCAATCTGTGTTCTACGACTTTTTTCCCCCTCCTCTTTGACTTTTACAACTTTTTGGTTTTACTTTTTCATCTTCTCTCCCCCTTCTTCTTCTGTATCCTACTGTTTCATATTTATTCAACTGCAAAGCTGTCTCCACGTTCCCTTTGATATGTTATCTGTAACTTTTATTCCCTTTCTATCTTATTCGAGTGCAATCCACTACCTTGTCTGTTTTGTTTTTAGATATCGTTCATACTCCTCTATCGTCCCCGTATGCATCTCACCCCCACACCTTCCACTGGACCTTTCCGTTGGGGCACCCCGCTTTTAAAAGTGCTCTTCCACCGATTTGCGAATACCCAAAAGTGTAATGACATCAACGTAAAATAGCTCTAATCAGTCAGCCAATGTTCAGATACCAATCTAAGCTTTTCAAGAGGCAAATTGGAACGAATCGTC
This sequence comes from Parazoanthus swiftii, assembly GCA_025403585.1. Lineage (NCBI taxonomy): Eukaryota > Metazoa > Cnidaria > Anthozoa > Zoantharia > Parazoanthidae > Parazoanthus > Parazoanthus swiftii. The sequence continues at coordinate 20,160 of JAOBYE010065564.1, forward strand.
CATTAAAAGCGGCGATAAAGTAGGACTGTAGTTACAGTTGTCCCGTTATGGATCGTCTTGATTTATGTAACACAATTGAGTAAAAAATCGTTTCAAACGCATCAAACTTTGGCATAACTGACTGATTAAAGGTCTTTTAATTAATGAAGATGTTTTACTTTCAAATAACATTATGATTAAAACTATAATTCCCCGTAATCGACTCCTCTAGTCTTACTTTGTACTTATCAAATGTTATCGAATGTCAACAGAAATTACAATCCTGCACACTTCACCTCATGCCCCCGTCTAAGTGACTGAAGGTACGAACTTTGTACGTGAACACTTTCTCCCTGTTTATCCTCGTCAATCTTAAATATTTTTGTACACAGTAAATCATCTCCTTTTTCCCCTCAATGATCCTGGTCTGCTCTTTGTTTTTTTCTCACCTCATTCAGTTCCAGCGACTCTAATTACTAGCAGTCAAAAACGTACTTATCAAGTGAACACACCTTAGATTTAACAAGAGGTGCTTGAGGATATACCAAATTATACAGCAGCGTGTCAATTCTAAAACAATAAACAGAAAGACAACAGACTTTTAGTAACTAACAAAATATAAAATAAAATAAAATGAAAGCCACAGCCGAAATAGCTTTTGAGACAAACATAAGAACAATCCCATTTTACTGTAACAAAACTGCAAACATAAACGCGATTCGGTGAACTTTTGCATTGAGAAGAGCGGTAAATGATCGCACAAACAAAAATTACCTGTTACGCTGGTTGTAGGCAATAGTCCCTGCAGACGATGAGTTAGGTACAACGTTAGTTTTTGGAGAAAAAACTCTTTGAACATTACCACAGATAACTTTACCCCAAATTCTGTGGCCGTCTAACAGATTATAGAAACACTAACCAAGTGACAAAGTTAACTCACAATAACTTGAACTATCGAAGCAAACGGTGAAAAGAAAACAGGAATGCGAGCTATCGGAACAAAATCAGGGGATACTAAGGTGGGTTTACTTCCATCTGTAGCTCAGGATGCAGTACCGCCCAAACAGCATACACTTGAACAAGGTTTAACACTCAGACAAAAATCATTGTTTGTTTAAATTAGGAGATTGGATTAAAAAAAAATAAAAAAAGGAACACGCCCGCAAAAATACATTTTGGTGATGTTCTCGTTAGTTAAGTTTGAAATAAGTGATCAGTTGAATCAATTTAAAAGGAATCTTAAAAACGTTCAGTTGAATTTCATGCATGTAACAAACCTCATTTTAAACAAACCGGATATGTCTGCAAAGAGTACTGTAAAAATATAGGCTGCACAAGCGTACAGGACGCACCGAAAACGTCAGACAAAATCTTTAGAGACAGATTGAAACAGCAACAAATTTGCTCACACGCCCGACACAGTCACAAAGAACTGAATCAACGTCAGAGCTGGGATGTGCACGACACTTTGTCTGTTTCAGTGTCAGTATAGTATAACAATCCAAAACAAAAAAAACAAAAATCCACCGAAAACCATAGATCAATTTTCAAACATCAAAGTTCTATTTACGACTAAAGACTTGCTTAAATCTCAGTCACGTCGCTCTCAATTTTCAAATATAGAAATTAAATATGCTAAGTTACTAATCCTTTTGTTAAAGTTTTTGCTCCCAAGGGATACGTGTCACGTGTCTGGCAAGCAAAAAATAGGAAAAGGGTTTTAAACTGATTTGTAACAAACCGACAAAGTTATCGAAACGATAACCCAGGATGCTTTGCGGTTCCTTACCCATAGCTTGCTTGCCCATAGCGCACTGGTAGGTGTTCCTCGGTGACTGATTGTGATGAGGGTAAGGTATCAGGCCAGCACACACACCCAGAATTGTGAATGGTTCAATCTCCAGGTGAGTTGTGTCCCTTAACAAAAACATACCAACAGACATTTTAGCTCTTGAGAAAACGTTAAATCATGCCACGAATTCTTTAGTAAGCTTTCATTGTACAAAAAGAGATGTCTCGTAAAAACGTACAAAACGGCAAGTTTAAAACAGGTTAATATGCCAGGGAACTAATAAAACAAAACTAGAGAGCCTGAGCACTCCATCCTCCCACCCATTTCTGTTTGAGTGTTTTACCCATACTATCTCTTCCTACTGATAGTACTATCGACCTTACCCTGAACTACGTTGTACCATCTCTCCCATCCACAGTTAAGGGTTTGTTAACTAAAATAGTGTTTACTTACAGATTTACAGGTTGAGACGTTATCGATATCAAACTTAGCTCGCGGTGCCGAGAAATAATGTTTAAAAGGAGCCTTCCGGAAAGACTCGACTGATCGCGGTAGCCTGGTGTGGGGCACCAAGGAGTTCCATAACTTAAAAGTTTGCGCAAAGAAAGTTCTTTTAAAGTAGGATGTTTTATATTGACGAACTACGTAATCAAGGCAACAGCTGTGCTGAGCTGACCTAATTGAACTGAATTGAATGAAATTATTCCCCTCTACACAACCAACAAAGGAACAGATTCGCGAGAAGCTCAGCCAGTCGAAGTTTTAACTTTAAAGTGTCTACTGATGGTACTCTGACAAAAACAACTTGACTGAAATAAGCTCTTCAGTGATAGAAATTAAAGTGTAAACAGACGTGATGTTCGAAAAATGACTTGTTGTTACCAGGAAGCTGAATTAGTTTAACACAGCCGTAACAGCATTATTTTTGTGTCTGTCATTTAGGCAGGCGGTTATGATTGAACAGAAGGGGCAGACAGAGAAATAAAAGCTGTCAGATGTAGCACAATGTTTTTTATGATCGTTACATACCCAGTTATTTCTTTCTCGTAAAGTGCTATTTCACAGTCATTTTCTTCATTGACATCCAGGTACTCAACCAATCCATCGTGCAGAAAGTCTTCAAAATTCCTGTTGGACATAGAAAGTAATGATATATTTTATATTTCGACTGCTGGTCCCGGAGGCCGTGCTCTTACAGTTTCTCTTCAAGCTGGACGGTCCCAGCCTTTCCTTCAGCGTAAATCCGTGTTCTTGACCTTTGCTACATCCTGATCAACATCTCATTACGTTTGGAAAAAATGTACTTCTGTCAAAAAGCAAGCATAATAAATAGCTTTGTAAAACTGACGAAATTTGGCTGTTACTCGAAGATCACCTAGGACACGGCAAGATTCGTTTCTAAGTGAAATTCATCTTTGTCATCACTGAGCAAACAGACTAACTCAGAGCGAAACAAGAGGTCCAAACGTTCTCTGTACCATAGAGTTGCCTGTAAACTATACTTACAAAAGACAAATTCACCGATCTACACTAAACACAGTTTGGTTATGGATCAAAAAAGTTGCATATCACATTTGACTCCCTCTGCAGTTTCATTTCATTTCATCTACACAAAAAAGCCCCTTGTCAACAGCCCATTTCCGAACTATGCTCAACTGCTCACAAACAAAACCTTCAAGCAGAGGCTAGGTTATCGCTCTTCAAACATATGTTGTATTTTTGAGCACTTGGCCTCGACTCGATGCTTCTTTTTGTGAGCAGTGGAGCGTAATTAGGAAATGGGCTATTCTAACTTTCGTAACTATACTATTTCCTAACTATAAACCCCACCAGCAGTCTGATGGTTTGATTGTCCATCCCACGCTTTGGGTACAACAACATGGTCACGCTGATCACGTGCTTATAATGCAGGTTAACCTTCGCACGGCTGAAAAGATGGTTAAGACTAAAACATAATAGGAAAAAAGCTTAGGGTTAGGGTTAGTCGAGGCAGACTAAAATTTACGTCTCCGTATTAGTTACAAGGAAAGGTAAATACTTAGATATGCTAAAAATAGAAAGGTAGAAAGGTCGAAAAAGAGTGAAGGGCTAAGGCAAAAAACAAAGACACAAGTAATGATAAATTACTTCTAGAAAGATGATTTCAATTTTAACTAACGAATACTGTTATCAACTCTGAGATTTTTTCACAGAAATATGCCATTATTGAAAACATTTAGGGATTTCAATATAGCTAGCAAGTTGCCTGTAAATATTTTAGCAGAGTTGACTTTATTGCTTTTTTGTAAGCTTTTTTTGATAAGTTTCTGGTAATAGCAGATATCTGGTTTCATAGACCTACGATAGCACGTGAAGAGGAGTCTTTCTGGGTGTTAAGACGTAATTATATTTGGAGTAATAGAGGATCTTGTATCATAATTATGTATATCTTTGACTCGAGTGAACACTTTACTAATGTTAGTAGGAGCTGAAAGTTGTAGCATGATCAACCGTATCAAACACTTTGGCTAAATCTATAAATATTGCGCACGTTTAAAGTTAATGGTTCGTGTTATGCCAAATTGTATTTACCGTGTATTACCGTGGTTAATATTCTTTTTTAGAAAAAAAATCATCCACAAATTTTTTGTAAAAAAATGACACTGATATACACAGAAAAAAAAAAGTAGATACAACAACAACAACAACAACAAAGTGTCAGTCTGATGATGGCGAAAGCGTGAAACTCAGAGTAACTTCACCTTTTGAAAACTCTTATGTGGTTTTACCCACTCTACTATTATTTTTTATAAATTTAAGAACACAGCCACACACACGCAGATACATATACAGCACATATTTACAGAACCTAATAAAAATGATATAAAAGTGGATATAAAACTAGGATAAAATGGAGTCGCCCTCTACTCCGAGAACGAGAGATGCCATTGGATAAAAACACAATAAAAAATAACCCTCGCCTTTGGGATAAACCTAACAATTCGACAATATTGTGAGAACATGTCAGCTATTGTTAACTCTACTGTACAGCTCTAAAGAGTAGAAACTTACTGATAAAATGGACTTAAAATTAAAGATGACGGTTAAAAACTTCATATCCATGGTAAAAAAAGATTGCTTGGTGGATTCGAGTTGCATCGGGCAGACGGAGATAGTTACTTTGCCTGGTGGAACGACACGCATCTCTATTAAAACAAAGTAATTGTTAAAAAATTTTGATGTCACTCAGTCCGCTAATACAGCGTTTGACCAGCTTTTGCACATGTTGTTTCCGCCTATCTTCTAATGCGCTATCTCCCAGTGTACAATTCTTGTTGTACGTCAAGCTGGTATTCAATAAAATTACTAACTAACTAAAGGTTAAGTTTACGTCTGGTTGTAAGTCAATATAGATGTTGTTAATTAAGGACAGTCTTAAGTATTTGGTAGAGTAAACAGATCTTTCTTTCCTTGTCTGAAGGGAGGGCCTTTTCAGTTTTTCCATTGTGTCTGACAAGCTCGAGAGCCGCACCGCAATTCACCGCAATTCAAATGCTGGACCATTTCCAAGATAACGTATCACTATGAGGTCCCAAAAGAGTAATAATAACCCACTCAGTTCTTCCATCGTCGCTTTACAACACTTTTCGATTTCAAGGGCAGTTTCAGTTTTTTCCAGAATTGTTCAATGCGATATATAAGTTAAATCCAGCGCAGTACAAAATGATACGACTACCGTTTTTCCCCTTTACAACTAATAATAAAAGGATACGCTCGGACAAGATGAGAACCAACATTCTCATTGTGGAGATTTCTTGGCATTTTGTACCGACTAACTAATCCTACTGAGCCATGAACAAGTTTCTCCTTCGCTCAACCAATTCATTAAGCTGCAAGCACTAAATGAATTGCCGCGTAATGGATAGGTTGACCGAAGGGGATGCACTTAACTACATCAACCAACACTCACGACTTCCCCACCCTCTGATAAAAACGTAATGCGAAGAAGGTCCGTTTTCAAACATTACTACAAGACGTAATGAACTTCTGTATTAATCAAATCATGATTTGTTAATCCACGAGGCCACAGATTTTAAATACGGAATAGTAGGTGGATTTTAGGTATGAGTTCAAAAAGAGAAAAAAGAAGCAAAAGTTGAAGAAAAGAGAAAATAAGAAGCAAAGTTTGACTCATCCCGCATAAGAAAAACTCTAGTATTTCCCACTGCAGTCTCATCGTATTCTATCTACATAAATACAACCACTGTATGGTTGATTCTAACAGCAGTCTGATGGTTTGATTGTTATATCTCAAGGTCACACTGATCACATGCTCATGAGCCGAAAACGATGGTAAAGATAGAAAGACTAAAATATCATAAGACAACAACTCAGTCTCAAGGTACTCCTATCCATATTGCTACAGTCAAATAAAGTGGTTGCAGCAAAATGAACAGGCCAGCCTAGAGATGACTGTCTTATAAGCATTCTTTAGATGGACCGTAGTCAATATACGCTTTTAACATGAAACCTATCTATACAGCAACAACAAGAAGTCAACAAAAGTATATATTCCATAAGACCACTCGGGGTTCACCCTGCTTTCCAGAACACAAAACAAGGCGGCTCTCTCAACAGAAAATAGATTTTAATAAAAGCCTCTTGCTTTAAGTCAACATCAGCTCAAGCAAATTAAATCGCTTAGTTCCAGTTGTCAAAGTTGAAAGACTTGAAGTTCAAATTATGAATAAGAATTGACACATAAATTGGCTTTTAAAGTCTGTACAGTAGCATTTTGGAAAAACAACCCGTCTTGCAGCAACCGATACGCGTTTTAGTAAAGGTTGAAGCGAACTGTGACAACTCATGCGCCTTATGCCGCATTTGCAATAACTTTAAAAGGCGCTTTATAAAACCAAAAAGTCTTGCAGTTTCTTATAACTGTAATCTACGCAATAAATACAGCTTTATGTGCAGCGACTCCTCTTTTCTGTTTCTAAGCTCCAGACAGCAGATGATGGATAGGCAAGTAAACACAATTTACTTAACAGCATCATGTCCATCTACTGGACGTTTTTTCCAAACATGAACAAATACTTATCTTCTATCTAACAGGCGGAGCTAGATATTGGAGATTTGCTTAAAGATTGCGAGTTCTTTCGCTTCTGTTCTCACTCTACATATTTTCGTATTCACTGAGCTAACCAAAAAAATCCCTGGCGTTATAATAAAAATAATAGAAAACTAAAGTAATGTACCATAGAAAAATTCATAAACAGTTAACGTTGTTGGTAAGTAATTGTTTTATCAGTGGCAGACCTTTTGATTGGATCCGAACCAAAAGTCTAGCGGGCCATTAAGTTTTTGTTATCCACAACTTTTTAAATCTTTTTTTGTATTCCTGAAAGTTGAGCTCTGGGTCTCATTTTGATTGGAGATTTCTTAGTTTTCCCAATAAAATACGGTTTCAAAACAATTTGACAAAAAAATAAAACCAAATTGTTTTTGACATAATACAAATTTGTACCGCCTTACTAACCCTAGCTACTGAGCCATGAACAAGTTCCTCCTTCGCTCAACCAATTCATTAAGCTGCAAGCATTAAATGGATTGCCGCGTAGTGGATAGGTTGACCGAAGAGGATGCACTTAACTACGTCAAGCAACATTCACGACATCCCCACCCTCTGATAAACACGTGGTGCGAAGGAAGTCCGTTTTTGAACGATAAAACTACATGACGACATGAACGTCTCTTCATCAATTCACGCTTGTCGATCCATGAGGCCACAATAAAACATTGTCAAAGTTAAAAAGGGAATAGTGGTTGGGTTTTAGTTACAAACTGAAGTGCCAAATGGGAAATTCAAGCAATTTTACAAAAGTGTAACGTGGTGCTTGGTTCACTTCTCTGTATGCTTTACTTACTCAGCTTTCAACAGTACAAGGTCGATTGTTAAAGTGGATTCAGTATCGGAAAACTTACTTCACTTGGTTTTGTTTTGTCTTACAATTGATTGATTTCGATCTGGTGTCTCAAATGACTGCAGTAATGTTTGGGATGGCCTCAGTAAACACCTGCATTCTTAAGTTACAAAAACAACAGAACCGCGTTGCAAGAACAGTCACAAATTCCAGCTATGATGCCAGTGCTGGTCCTATTTCTTGATATGCTTGGGTGGACAGGGTCTCAGTCAACAAAGCAAAAGGCGGTTACAATGTATAAGACCCTTAATAATCTAACGTCTTTATATATATGCAGGGTATGTTCCCTGGTCGCAAACTACCCTACATTATTATATGGCTGACTGATTTCGCGTGCTGTGATTGGTCAATTTCAGGTTCGTAAGTAGCCGTACGGACCTCTAGTTCTGGAGCGGCTGTCTTTACAGCCTCAAGTACTTAAAATAATCAACAAAGCCATATTATAAACATCTTATTAGCCTCGTTTGCTCGGTCCGTACGGCAAGTTATAGATCCTCGTTTTTTCCTTCCTTTTTTTCATTGCCCGCGCGCTTCGCACTTGGGCTATAAAAGGAAGGAAAAAACTCGGTCCATAACTTGCCGTACGGACCTCGCACTCGGCTAATAAGAGGTATATATCCGAAATCAGAGTTTATGAAGCGCATCCTCAGAAACCTAGGGGGAGTCAGTCTCGGAAGGAGCAAATTTTCTCCCGCCCGATGGACCACCCCTGGGTTTTTCGAGGATGTATGAAACACAGCCTTTGGTATTCTGGAGCTGTCCTTTTGAACGGACTTCCATATGAGCTACGTGAGCCTATAACCCTGGAGTCCTTCAAAACGTGCATCGATGACTTACTTTTATCAAAGGGCACCAGCACGACAAACACGTAAAACAGTACATTTTAAAGTTCTTTCTGTTAAATATCAAACATATCTACTTTATATGATACGACTACCGTTTTTCCCTTTTTACAACTAATAATAAAATAATAAGCTTTGACAAGGTCTGAACCATCATTGTCATTTCGGAGATTTCTTGGAATTTTGTACCGCCTAACTAACCCTACTAAGCTATGAATAAGTTCCTCCTTCGCTCAACCAATTCATAAAGCTGCAAGCACTAAATGGATTGCCGCGTAGTGGATAGGTTGACCGAAGGGGATGCACTTAACCTTTGGCCGTCTTCGTTCTATTTCACGTGTTAAGAGCAACTGACAGTTAAGAGTTAGTTCGGTATATATTCGTTATATTTCCAATTTCTATAAAAACATGGCGGCCACAAAAAAATGAAGGCAGTTGGAAACATATCGATATTTTGTGTAGTTTTTGTTGAATTTTAGTATGTAAACTTAGAAAGACTCTTACAATGAAAAAAGAGCTTTGCTACAAGCATAAGGACTTTAAAGTACGGTCTTCTTGGACTTGCTGTCAACACTAAACTGGCATAGACTAATACTGAGCGAAACGAGAGGTCCAAAACGTTCTCCCTATCATGGTAAATAATTACCGTGTAAAGGTGACTGAACATTTGACTACCTGTTCTACAATATGACATGACGTTTCAGTGTTAATAATTGATAACCCAAATTTAAACAGTAACATTGACATACAGAACCAGGAGAGTCTGTAGGTATTGACGTGTTTGCGATTCTATCTGTTTCTATGGCAACGCAAAAGTTCGAACAGAACCAAAAAATGCAGTTTTCTATTTTGTTAAAAAACCGCTTATTAGTTTTTTTATTTTAATTTCCACACATGCCAATGAGATTGTTATGTTTCTACGACACTAGTTTCATATGATTGTGACAAACAGTTATATTTATTTATATTATTATATCAGCCGCACTCGTCAACTCTAGTATTGTTCTCTGCACTGTAAATCAGTCCTATCATCCTTATTTTTATTTGCACTGTAACTCACCTGCACTGACTGACCGCCATTGCCATATTAGTTACTAAAGGCAATTATCCAAATTAAAAGATTAAAGATTTACAAAGATACGGTGCGCTGAATTCTGAGTATCATTGATGATTTCCTCCAAAAATGATGCAAAACATGATCAATTTCTAATAAACAGGTTTTAAGCACACCTAGAAAGAGCTATATTTTAAGGTTGTTTTAAAACTTCTGCGTTGCCATGGAAACAGTCAAAATCTTCACGAAAACCCAAAAAATTCAAACTTGTACAGTGGGATTTTTCCTTTGCAAAATTTTGGTTTTGTAGCTGTTACTTTTCCGACATAATGTCTCTGTCAATGAACGCACAGAAACTGTCCACACTGTGTTCAGCCACCTTAATTGATTAGAAAAGCGAAAGAGAAGCAAATGTCGAATTTCGCATGATAATGATAAACTCTTGTAGTTCCATCGCAGACTCATCCTATTTTATCTCCATAAGTAGAACACCGGTTAATTCTAACCTTATTTACTATAGTCCGACAGAAAGTTGATTTACGTAAATCCGAGCAGCAGATGTCAGTTACAGCACCTGATGTTTTTTTGTTCCATCCCACCCTTCGGATACAACACCCACGCGGGGCTGATCACGTACTCATCATGCGCATCATCGGACGGCCAAAAACGACAGTTAACAAAGACGGACTAAAACATTATAAGAAAAGAACTCAGTCGATTAAGAAAATAATCAGTCTCCAGGTACTCCTATTCATATTGCTGCAGTCAAATAAAGTGGTTGCCGCAAAATGGATAGGCCAGCCTAGAGATGACTGTCTCATACCTTTAGACATAACGAAGTCAATATACACTTTTCACCTGAACCTTACCAACGATTTTTTTTTCAATAGAAGAAAAAACACCAAGTTTACACAGAAAAAATAAAACAAAAGTTAACACAACAGCAACAACAACAAAAATAAGTCAACGAAAGTATATCTTATATTCACCCTATTTCCTAGAACATAACAAAACAAGGCCACTCTCTCATAAGACAGAAGAGTTAAAAAAGCCTCTTGCTTTAAGTCAGCATCAGCTAAAGCAAATTAAATCACTTAGTTCTCGTTGTAAGGGTTGAAAAAAATACGCGTTTTAGTTAAAGTTGTAGCGTTCTGTAATAACTCAAGCGCTTTATTATTAGATATGCGGTGTTTTGTAATAACCGACACTTTGCAATTTGTAACAAATTCTTGCAGTATTTTGTAATATTTGTAATCTGTAGCTATACATGCCTTCTAAGCTACACTCAGTTATAATGGATAGGTCAGTAAACACCTTTAACTAGACAGCATCATGTGCATTTTGTATTTTTTCCACAAAAATTGTTCTTCGATCCAACAAGTAGAAACTAAACTAAATTATTGCGAGTTCTTTTGCTTTAATTTTCAAATCGTTGGGTGTCTCAATGCTCTGATAAACAGTAACTATAACTAGTAGTAAACTCAGAACTGCAAAGTACAAGCGCAATATAAAAAGTTCGCAAACCCGGAAAGCATGGCAGGCTCACATCGAGGCTGGCACCGGGAGTCACTGACGTGCCGTCACATTGAGGAAAGGGAGAAATTACAATTAGATTGTAGTCAATGGTTTAACAGTACAAGGATTGATTTAGCTTTTAAGCTTTCGATTCTAACTCGAACCTTGATCACACGAGCTGTGGTCACGCTGTCGTGGTTTTTCAACCTTCGACACACTGTGGTAACGTGTGTTATATTTAAAAAATAATTGAATCAATGGTAGCACTTTGATTAAATCGTACTGTATTTTCGGACTCCAGAACTTCTTTTCATTATTTTTGTTTTAGCCAAAAGTTGAGCTATGGTATCATTTTGCAGATTCTGAGTTTTCCTTTAAGAAATGATTTCCGACAAGTTTTACAAAAGAAACCAAATAGGTTTTGACAAAATAAAAACTTGTACTACCCAATCTATCCTATTGTACCGCGAACAAGTTCCTCCTTCGCTCAACCAATTCATTAAGCTGCAAGCACTAAATGGATTGCCGCGTAGTGGATAGGTTGACCGAAGAGGATGCGTTTAACTACATCAAGCAACATTCACGACTTTCCCACCCTCTGATAAACACGTGATGCGAAGGAGGCCCGTTTTCAAACATCACAACAAGACGTAATGAACTTCTCTATCAATCAAATCACGATTTGTTAATCCACGAGGCCACAGATTTTAAATACGGAATGGTAGTTGGGTTTTAGGTATGAGCCCAAAAAGAGAAAAAACAAGCAAAAGTTGAGGCAAAGAGAAAATAAGAAGCGAGTTTGACTGATCCCGCATGTGAAAAACTTAAGTATTTCCCACTGCAGTCTCATCCTATTTTGTCTACATAAATACAACCACTGCATGGTTGATTCTAACAGCAGTCTGATGGTTTGATTGTTCTATCCCAAGGTCACACTGATCACGTGCTTATCAGGCAGATTAACCTTTGGACAGCTAAAAACGACGGTATAAAGTTACAAAGCCTAAAATACATAAGACATCAACTCAGTCTCAAGGTACTCCTATCCATATTGCTACAGTCAAATAAAGTGGTTGCAGCAAAATGAATAAGCCAGCCTAGAGATGACTGTCTTATAAGCATTCTTTAGATGGACCGTAGTCAATATACGCTTTTAACATGAAACCTATCTATACAGCAACAACAAGAAGTCAACAAAAGTATATATTCCATAAGACCACTCGGGGTTCACCCTGCTTTCCAGAACACAAAACAAGGCAGCTCCATCAACAGAAAATAGATTTTTAAAAAAACCACTTGCTTTAAGTCAACATCAACTAAAACAAATTAAATCGCTTAGGTCCCGTTGTCAAAGTTGAAAGACTTGAAGTTCAGACATGAAAACGGGTTGACACAAGCGCAAGCTCGACGGAAACGGAGACGGAAGGAACGGAAGATATTCTTTTTCTTACGTCTCCGTTTCTACTTCCGTCGAGCTTCCGTTGCTTATGTCGCTGTGAAAACAGAACACAACGCAGAAGGAAGCAGAAGGAAAAGTGTTTGATCCTTGCGTTTGCTCTACCGTCGTTGCTATGCTTGCGTTAAGCCCGTTTTCACAATGACATAACTGAAATAAGCGCTTTTCCGCCTGCGCTTGCGTTCCTAACGTCGCTCGTGAAAACCAGGCTTAAGAAAAAGTAAATCTTCTGTTTCTTCCGTCTTCGTTTCCGTCGAGCTTACGCTTGTGTCAACGCCGACATAACGTTACGTCTCCGCTTGCGCTTCCGTTTCTTACGCCGCTAGTGAAAACCAGGCTTTATCTTGTATCCAACAGGTGGAGCTAAATATAGGACATTTGCTTAAAGATTGCGAGTTCTTTCACTTCTGTTCTTCCTTCACATACTTTCGTATTCCAAAAATCCCTGGCGTTGGGAAAGGGGGGAAGGTAGAATTGTTCGAGATCTCGCGCAACTTAGGCTGTCTTAGATATACGTATTATTTCCTTTTAGTTCCACTGACAGCTGATAACTGCTGCCTGGTGGAACCCTGAAAGCGGGAAGGGTTAGGAGCCCTGGATTTAGAGCAAATATCAGTTGTCAGTGACATACTGTTTTCCATTCTTACAATTAATAACATAATAATAATAACAACAACATCAATAACAATAACAATAGCAATAGCAATAACAATAACAATAATAATAGAAAACTAAAGTAATGTACCACAGAAAAACTCATAAACAGTTGTTGGTAAGTAACTGTTTTATCAGTGGCAGACCTTTTGATTGGATCCAAACCAAAAGTCTAACGGGATTAAGTTTTTGTTCTCCACAACTTTTTTATAAATCTTTTTTTATTACTGAAAGTTGAGCTCTGGGTCTCATTTTAATTGGAGATTTCTAAGTTTTACCTAAAAAAATATGGCTTCAAACCAATTGGAAAAAAAATTGTTTTTGAAAAAATACAAATTTGTACCGCCTTACTAACCCTAGCTACTGAGCCATGAACAAGTTCCTCCTTCGCTCAACCAATTCATTAAGCTGCAAGCACTAAATGGATTGCCGCGTAGTGGATAGGTTGACCGAAGAGGATGCATTTAACTACATCAAGCAACATTCACGACTTTCCCACACTAAGATAAACACGCAATGCGATAGGGGTCCGCTTTTAAACACGACATGAACGTCTCTTCATTAAATCATGCTTGTCGATCCACGAGGCTACAATAAAACATTGCTGATTTTAAATACGATGTGGTAGTTGGATTTTAGTTACATACAGAAGTGCTAAATAAGAAATGCAAGCAATGTTACAAAAGTGTAACGTGGTGCTTGGTTCACTTCTCTGTATGCTTTACTTACTCAGCTTTCAACAGCACAAGGTCGATTGTGAAAGTGGATTTATCTGATACCTCACCTCACTCGGTTTCTTTTATTTTACAATTGATTGATCTCGAACTGATTTCTTAAATGACTGCAGTAGTGTTTAGGATGTCCTGAGTAATGAGTAACAAAAATTACAGAACCGCGCTGCAAGAACAGTCACAAAATCAAGCTATGATGCAAGTGCTGGTCCTAATGATATGCTTGGATGAGACAGGGTTTCAGTTGGTCGAACAAAGCAAAAGGCGGTTATAATGTATAAGATTCTTAATAATCTAACGCCTTTATATATGCAGGGTATGTTCTCTGGTCGCAAACTACCCTATAATATCCGAAATTCAGAGAACATATTGCAGATACCCGAAACAAGAACCGAGTATATGAAGCGCAGCTTTGGGTACTCTGGGGCTGTCCTTTGGAATGGACTTCCATCTAATCTACGTGATCCTTTATCCCTGGGGTCCTTTAAAAAGGGCATCGATGACTTACTTTCGACAAAGGGCACCAGCACGACAAACACGTAAAACAGTACATTTTAAAGTTCTTTCTGTTAAATATCAAACATATCTACTTTATATGATACGACTACCGTTTTTCCCTTTTTACAACTAATAATAAAATAATAAGCTTTGACAAGATCTGAACCATCGTTCTCATTTTGGAGATTTCTTGGAATTTTGTACCGGCTAACTAACCCACTGAGCCATGAACAAGTTCCTCCTTCGCCCAACCAATTCATTAAGCTGCAAGCACTAAATGGATTGCCGCTTAGTGGATAGGTTGACCGAAGGGGATGCGTTTAACTACATCAAGCAACATTCACGACTTCCCCACCCTCTGATAAACACGCGATGCGAAGGAGACCCGTTTTTAAACGTTAAAACTACATGAGGACGTGAACGTCTCTTCGTTAAATCATGCTTGTCGATCCACGAGGCCACAATAAAACATTGCTGATTTTAATTAAGGAATGGTAGTTGGGTTTTAGTTACATATACATCTGTAGAAGTGCTATAAGGAAACGGAAGCCTTCAATGTCTGAGTACATTAAGGTGACCTTACTTCTGTTCACTCTGTTTCTTTTGTCTTGTTCTTGATGACTGTGAAACTATTAAACTTTTGTCTTATTCTTGATGATTATTAGAAACCAACCGAGTAACTGCTATCCATTTACAAGAGAATTTACTGGCTGGAAACATAAAAGGGAGAATATGTACCTCAGACCTTGAGACAATTCCTGGATGTGTCTGTCAGTGACTTTTGGCTGTCCTCCTTTCACAATAATATACGGTCTGCAAAGAACAATAAGAAGTTATGTCAGCCATCCAATTGATGGGAACTCCATTTTAGTACCAGTCACTATTTTGCCAACTTATTTTGACCATATCACATACTTTGATAGTCGCTTTCTTACTACAAAACCAGTCAGTATCAGTTTTGTACGATATTAGAATACAGTTCAATGTTTAGGGAATAATACAATTTGTATAGACAGTTCAACCTTCGAGGTGAATACACCTACCTACAGACTCTTCCACCATCTGACGCAATTGTCACCGATCTGCAGTTAAAAGAGACCTTTAGTGGTAACAATTATTAACCCCCGATTTGTCAGATCAACTTAACAGCGAGGGACATTGTTATCTTGCAAAGTCACAGGCCCAAGCTCGTTTTCTATTCTGAGCCCCATACCTACGGGCAGAAAAGATGCAAAACTTACAAAGTAGGAAATCACATAATAAAAAAATGCAAAGAAAACAAGGATAATAGGTTACGATTTGTTTGTTTGTACAGTTTGACAATTCTAACATAAAAAGGGGGAGCCGGGTAACAGGAAGTAATTGGAGGAGACCTTGATGCTGAACTCACAAGGATGGCAACAGTCTGAAAGCTTATTATTTTCACCGAAGGTTTGTAGCAATCAGTGCTGACCTCGGTTTCTGTCAAAATGTACATTGACAAACGACACTCGGAGAATAGAATCAAACACAGAACCACAAAACATCATTAGAAATAGTCACACCCGCTGGTACACACACTGCACTAGAAATCTCAGCCGGTGTCTTAAACGATTAAGAACATAGCTGGGGCGTTCTTGTATGGAGCAAGCAAGCATCTAATACTCGATAGACACTCGGTGACGATCATGAGTTGGAAGAGGAGCTACCGAGCTATGCTGAAGAAGTGAACTACGAAAACAACGCGGCCAGTGAACAGTGGTTTGCAAAGAATCGCGCCTCTCGTGCTCACTATTCCCCGGCGAGTGAATACATAAACCGATAGGCGCACGTTAAGCATGGATTGTTTTATTGTCGGTCCGAGTTTTCACCTGAAAGGAAATGTATGAAGTCGGGCTGCGAATTGGTTCGATTAAAAAAATCTGTTATACTGCAACAGATTCTTGTGAATCGGGTCATATTTTGTACTCAGACATTGAACCATGATTGTCTGTACAAATATAACAGGTGTTATCTTTGCCAAAATTTAATTAACAGCCAATCGGACCGACTAGTTCCGCTCAACTATTGTTTCTATTATTATTATTATTATTATTATCATTGTTATTATTATTATTATTATTATTATTATTATTATTATTATTATTATTA
>JAOBYE010065565.1:0-21165 GCA_025403585.1 Parazoanthus swiftii
CCTGTTGTTTTTTTCCAAAATGTTTATGTGGTGCGCGGAAAAAAACAACAGGAGAGCCGGCTAGCAGGCTAGAAACTGCATGTTTTGCTTATGGAATTCAATTTGAAAACGATTCAGAGTTTCTGCAAGTGAACCATCTTGGAACACTGGAATGATCCTGAGTGACTCTCAGAACTTTGCGAGAAGCTTGATGGAAACACCCAGCAACCTTTTAACCCCGAGAATATTTGCGGAGACTGTCTGTGAGAGGTTGTCTGGCAGTGTGGATATTATCGTAAGGTAATTGAGCTGAGGGGTACATGACTATGCGTTGATTCTTGGAAGTCCAAAATATAGGAAGAAAGCAGTAAGTTATAAAATAATGATAAAGAAGGGCTCGAAATAACGGCCGGTCAACGGCCAATGTCCGGACTGATTGGAGAGTTGACCGGTCAACCTTTCGTCTTGCCAGTCATGTTGTCTGGTCACATTCGATCGTATTGAAAATGAAATAAATTATATATTAAAATTTCCATGCTCTTCAATTATTTCAATCGTTATCGTTATGTGGACTGCGGAACTTTGATCTGAAATCCTGGGTGAAATGCAATTAGAATCGTTGTTAGCAATTCAAGCACTGAAACAGACATCGGGGTTCACGCACTTTCGATCACAAAATTTACTTTTGTTAGTTAGTTTCAAGTTTTGCATTGTATTTGGAGGCGTCGACAGCACAAGAAACAAGAATGATGAATAGCAGCAGAAGACTAGGGCGGTAATTAACTGAAGTTCCTGTGGGTACTGGGGGAGGTACTTCCATGTATGGCCTATACGGGGACAAGCCGCTGGGCAGGGTGCGCGTTTTGGCTGTTACTTCGGAAGAGGGTATATACAAATTGATTGCTTTGGTTCGGAACTGGTTTCAAATAGTTTCTGGTTCAACGTCCTGACTCAAAAAACAGTTTGACATTTATATGATTGAAAAAGGAAAAATCCAAGGTTTTAGTTTTAATGATAATGATGATGATGATGATGATGATGATGATGATGATGGTGATGATGATGATAATAATAATAATAGTTGTATGTTTATTTAGTAATGGTTAATTAAACACGATAAAGTTTATAGCATAACTGATGTGTATAAATATCTAGCTGAAGGTGTCTGCTGAAATTTGACAGAAATGGCCTGACTTCAAACCGCCGTGACTTTGTTATTGTTTTTGTAGACAAGGAATTTGAAGATCTTTCATTTCAGCGTAAAAGATTCTTTTTTCGTCGATCTTACTTTGCTCAAAAGTTGCAGTTGAAATGCTGTAGTACAGTGTGATTTTAACAGCCTTTTTAGCTCAACCTCAGGTTTTGGTTAAAACACGAGACTTGCACCTATCGTTTTCGGTCTACATTGCTTTGTTTGAAAACGTCCAGGATATTTGGGATTTTCAAAGAGTTACAAGTTTTAAAAGAACTTAAAAGAGGTCAGTTGGGGTGGGCGGGCCGGGATCCCCTGCAATCACACCGCTTATGGAAGTCACTTTTTGGAAAGTCTAGCCAGATATACAAATTAAGTTTTAACAACGATACAAACTCCTAATAAGTATAAAACTGTACATTATTAAACTATTTGTCACCCTCAAAGCACTGTAACTATTTGTGCTATTTTGAGCCTTTTTAAAACTTAAAATTGTAATGGTTGCAAGGTGACACTACGTTTTGAAACTTTACACTTTCCAGGGATGAATCTTGGGCAGAGAATTTGAAAATGAATGCCTTCTTATGTGTTGGCAAGGGTTCCACTGAGCCCTCTGTGTTTGTGGAGATGAAATATTTTGGATCGCCAAAAAAATCCGACCCTCCACTGGTGTTGGTTGGAAAAGGTAAACTTCTAGTCAGCATTATTTGAATTGTTGTCAGTGTTATTTTTCTTATCATATTAACTGAATTGCCATGATAGTTATACATGGATAGGCTTTTGGAAGGAATCGGGACTGAAAAGTTACGATGGGGCTTATATCTTGGTATTTGAATAAGTATTTAGAGCTCATCAGTCAACTGGTGTTCAGGGTTGCGTGAATTCCTCGGCATAGGTGAAACAACGAGACAAGCTACCATTTGTTCAAAAACTGTGTCCATTAATCAAAGTTAGTTGGTATGCTTTCCCTCATGAATCTCTGGTTGAAAAGTTGGTCAATCAGGGTTTTCGATCAAGGAATTAAACAGTATTTTCCTAATCTGGGGGAATGAATAGTAGGATGCAATGCTTTCGATAAGGTACTGTGGAGTATGTTACGTTTATTTTCCGTATACACGATCTGGCATCAGCGAGTGAAAATACGAAGAAAATGCAACTGGCATGTACCATGGTATTCCACGAAAAGCACTGCAGAACTAATTGTCCCGTGCCTGTCTTTGGAATGATGGTTTGACGATCACTGGAAAACTTCGGGAAATCTTCGGAAGTTGTTAAAAAATTTGGAAACCGTCTAGAAGATCTTCCTTAAGGATTTAACGGTTTCAATAAACTTGGAAATATATTCAGAGATCTTTGAAAAGTCGTCGAAACTGTTCCAAAATATTCGGACAACTTTGGAAAGTGCTCAAAACATTTCGCAAGAAGTTATAACCAACTTAGTAATTTTTTGGAAAGTCTTCGAAAATCTTGGAAATTGTGATGAACGTTTTCGAATGTAGCGAGAACTAATCTTTAGAAACATTCTGGATGGCTTAAAAATGTTTTTAAAAGGTTAGGAACACGTCGGTCAGTGTTTGGGATGATGATCATCCAACCGCAAGAAACAATGGAATACCACTCATTGTCAAACACAAGCCGTTGGATATCGCAGATTACATTATGGCTTTCCTGGTTTCTGATTGGCTGCATGATAATAGATATACCATGGGACAATAGATACAGCCACTTACTCCTCAAAGACTATCATAAAGAGTGATTTTACTGGTTGGGAAAGACTACTGCCTAATATACGAGAACGCTGCAAAAAAAGTTCATATTGTTGCACTCAGTATAAATTGAAAAATATAGACGTTACACTTATGTTTACTTATTAGCAGTCTCTAGAAGGTTTCTGATAACCTAGGCACTAGAATTCAAAACTTTTAGATTCTTAAAATATTTTTGTTTTTCTTTCACTGCAGGTGTCACATTTGACAGGTAAAGATGTTTTTATTCTAACCATTTATCAACCTCGTGAGCTTCAGGTGCCATCTGGAGACCTATGGGGAGGTACAGCAGCTTTTTCCCCTCGGGGGGGGGGGGTTGAGATCCTTTGTTTCAAAGTATAGAATAAGATAAAATGACACAGAAACAAGGTACCTTACCACTATGACCCGTTTTAATCAGTAACAGGTACTTTTTCCTTTTTTGTTAAAAGAATAAGAACTTAAAAAGTCTTAATTATCAGAAGGCGACAACTAATTGTTTCCAACCCTTTTTAGATTAACTTGGAAAATGCTTGAAAATGCTTGGAAATGTTTTCATTTTTACCATTAAAAACATGGTTTTACTGCAAATTTTGTTTCCAACCAGTTGTGCTGGGAATAGCGGTGAACATACTAACACAGCATGTTTAATTAATATGAGATGCTTAACATTTTACAGTGGTGGCATTAGCATTAAACCCTCTCAAAACATGGGAATGATGAAGGCTGACATGGGGGGTGCGGCCACAGTGGCAGGGGCAATGGAAGCCATTGCAAAGCTTCAGCTGCCAATCAATGTTGTTGCCCTGACACCTTTGTGTGAGAATATGCCCTCGGGTGGAGCATTGAAACCAGGAGATGTTGTGAGAGCAATGAATGACAAAACTATCGAGGTAAGTGAAAGTATTCATCTTTTTTTTTATGTCTGCCCTGCTAACAGAGTCTTATTTGTACCCGCTCGGCGACCAACGCGATTAACTGGCTTTGCCGAAATCGTGTTGTTTTTTGTTAAGCATACGTGAGTTTTCTCACCGGATCTTGGCAGAAACAAAACTTGTCAAACAGGTTTTAAGCTGGTTTCATATGTTGCGCTTGCGCATTGAGTATAACCGCTGATATGCTACGAGCCTACTATTTTGTTAAACCTTTTTGACGCTGGCGTGATCTCTCACATGATCCTTGGACGTGCTCAATACCAAACGACACGATTCCGGCAGACTATCTTTCGCGTTGGTCCAGTTGGCAAATGACAACGCTCTGTTAACAGAATAATGTGTATAGGAAATCATATGGTTTCGAGTGTAATTTGGAATAAATTGAACGAGTGGGTTTTCAAAGAGTTCAAAATTGAGCTCTTTGAAAGTCCACGAGTTCAAATTTTTTCAATTACACGAGAAAAACCATATGATTTCATTTTAATAAATTACATGAAAAAAATTTCGACAGGACCTGACGTCTAGCGGGCTGTGAGACTTGTGGCAAGTTAATTGACGGACTTCTTGAAATGTATTTGTTAAAGAAAATTGGATTGCGGTATGAAATTAGATATAGACTGGATTTTGAGAAAACTTGAGTAGAGAATGGTGTGGAGGTTTGCAAGGGGCACAGTGGGAGAGGCGGACAGTTGGGTTGTGTAGTTGCCAATATTTACAGCTGAATCTTACAATATTTTAATCTTCTTCCTCTTTGCTGTGGAAAAGAGGCTTGTGACTAGAAAGGGGTTTAAAATGATATTATCAATCACAAAAGAAAGCATGGTCGGGGTTCAATATTTTGAGCTGCGTGACACAAGTGCGCGAAGCAAACGAAACCAGCAATAAACTAGAGCACGAATAAAGCAGAGTTGATCAGAAATATTCGAGCAATATTTTTTGGGCTTACTCACAAGGCAACCGTTCATGAAAACTAATACATTAACATATTGACTGATCACCCTCGCTGGTTTACAGATAGATAACACTGACGCGGAAGGACGCCTTATCCTGGCAGATGCGCTGTGCTACGCGCACTCGTTCAACCCTCGTGCACTAGTCAACCTGGCCACACTTACAGGTCGGATATACATTCACAAAATGTTGAAATACTTGCACGATGCAGTATGTTTTGAGCTGTTGGGGTTCTGTTTTAGTTATCCCACGACCAACTCTTTATAACTGTTATTGCATGGTAATGGGAAAGTCTTCGGTTTAAGGGGGAGCTACCACTCGTATTTTGATTACTCATGATTAGGGGGATCGGAGAGGAGATTTAAAAGGGGAAAAATTCGATATATTTTTTTTCATCCAAATGAGATTGGATCCTCATCAACTTTGGTTGCTTTAAAAATTGAAACGTTGAAAAGTACGAACCGTAGTAAAGGCCCATGATCCTTTTAGACACTCTCACTAGTTTCTCTTTATGTTTCCTTAGAAACTCTTACAACTCCTTAGTTTTCGTTTGTGTTTCCCTAGAAACGCTTCTCTCATTCGTTTCAATTTCTGTTTCCCTAGAAACTCTTAGAACTCCTTAGTTTCCGTATGCGTTTCGTTAGAAACTCTTCTCTCATTACTTTCAATTAATGTTTCCTTAAAAGCTCAACTTAACTCCTTAATTTCCGTTTGTTTTTCCCTAGAAACTCTTCTCAGAATATCACGGTATTGTGTATGTGAAATGATTCTTCATCAAATTAATATAACACTTAATATTTTGTCCACCAGGGGCAATGGATATCTGCTTGGGTCAAGGGGCGGCGGGAGTTTTCACCAACTCACAAACTCTGTGGTCTCACCTCTCGCGGGTACGGTTATGTTCATCTCGTTCGTGATTAACCGGTGATGGTTGTGACGTACGTGATTAAAAAATGACTTCATTCACATCATGGAAACATTTTGCTGCGAAGTGCAAGCCTTGCGCTCTTTAAGTGAACGCATTGGTTTTTTAAACCACACTTGTAAACCCTATTCCTGCCTGCCTGACACCTGCTGCTCGTCTTTGTCTTATTTCCTTTATACATTTACTACAAGTAAGGGCGTTTTTAGTTTTTCGGGTATGGCTGACCGAAATGGTCATTTCTAAAACTTTCGGGACTACTTCTGGTCAGTACAGCCCTGCTTTTGGATAAGAATTGATTCTGCTGCGAAAATTTGTTAGGCATGGCTGGAAGTAATGCGCGCGGGCACCTTGACCTTTGACTTAACAATTGTCAATTTAAAGACGACGGATTATAGATACCCCCGACTGATTGTAAGCACACCTACAACCTCTTTCAGATGTACATAATCCTATTTATTTTTAGCAATTGAAAATCACATCATAAATATTAATTGTTTTTAGGCTGGTTTTGACACGGGGGAAAGAATGTGGAGAATGCCGTTATATAAGCACTACACCAAACAAATCGAATCAGAAGTGGCCGACATTAGAAACACTGGAAAAACAAGGTACGATGTAAGACCACTTGGTGGTGTTGAACTTATTTGTAATTGGTGGAGCCAAGTAATGTCAGTGCGAGCAGCTGGTAAACTGAGTGGAAGTATTAAGTGGGTTATGGGGAGAAACAGAATGTCATGCTTGATATCTGAAGTTTTTTAGTCCACTGCAAAGTGAAGCAAGAAATTTGTTGGTTTAAATAGACCGTTATACTGACCAATTATTGCAAAACATCAAAGTTCGGAAGAAGAAGTTTGTTTCAACTTTTATGGTACTTTTGATACAGGTAAATGTCTTGCGTTTTATATGTTCAGCAATTAAACAAATATAGCTCTACAGTTCTTCTCATTTAAGCTCGCTACTGAGGGATTGCTACATTTCAGATGAGAGTAGGTAACGTAGTATGGTCGCTTAATTAAGAAACTACAGCGTTATTTTTTAAGCAGAAAAACTGTTTTACGCAAGGTCCATCTGATAAACGTGTTTGTCGTAGGTCGGCTGGTTCGTGCACAGCGGCTGTGTTCCTTAAGGTAACGTTCTACACGTGTGTGTTTGACAAAATAGAAAAATAGGCGCTCAAGAGGCGCATGTGACTACTGTAGACACATAGAAGGAGAAAATCTATAAAAGGGAGAATACTTGACCCGGAGGATTTAGTTTGTAGGCCTTGCAACACCTTGATTTTTTTTAAATGTTAAAACATTTTTTAAAAAAACAATAAAAACTACTTTTAAAAAATATTAAATTTTAAAATACTATAGAAAATCCAACCGGCAACAAATACTTTGATTTATCTGCATGAGACTTCTCAGAACCCCGTCCGGCCTTTTCTGGCACCAAAAACAGAGGTTTTTAAATACGCTCCGAAGGGGGGAGAATTTTGAAAACGGAGATTTACGTATTCGCGTGGACGTGGACGGGCGAAAACGGAGGTTTTATATGCGATGACGTCATGCTTAGGTTCTGGGGTCGTTCTTCCGCACATTTGCTCCCTGCCTGATCCAATTAGGCGGACATGTGCGCATGCTCAGTGAGTGAAGTCTATAGCGTTTTTGAATCGTGTTCGCTTTTACGTGTGGACAGTCAAATACGGTTCAAAAGGCTACGTGTGGATGTAGACTTTAAATACGGAAAAATTCGGAGAGATTCTTCCTCCGTATCAAACAGTCCAGCACAATAAAACCAAAAATCAGTTGTGATGTTCTTAACGGATAAATCCAAATAGTCTATGCTAATAATTGTTATTTTGCTCGACAAACCATCGTTCTGTTCGTATTTCCCGAACTTTGGTTGTCTGTGTGTGCTGATTGGCTCAGAAGTATAGTATATTGTTGCTCACACCCGGAAAACATGCACGATAACAATAGCGACGACGCGCAAGCGCAGTTATTTGTGTTTTATTTCTCTTGGGATTGAGTGGAAACGCTCTGTAGGTTGTGTTGCACTACAAAGCAAGGCCCGAAACATCCGTAAGATTATGGTTGAAAATATTCTTGGTATTTCGTGTTGATGAGGACTATATAGAGTTTGATACAGGCATGGCAGAACAACAGAAGAGAGGAACTTTGGACTTCTACGCCGCAAAAACATACTATCAATTGGGTCGACCAGCATCTGTTTGAAGCAGCTCTCTGATTGGCTAACCGAACAATAACAGTAATATCCAATATCTCATAACAGTACAAAAGTGCTGCTTTGTTGAACGAACACAATACGAGAAAATAAAGCTACGTTATTTCCGTACCAATTACCGGTCCAAAGCGCTGGTGACGGAGTTGGCTAGCGTTGGGTCGGGAGTGAGTGCAGTTGTCCGCCCTGCTCTGGACTGTTTTACAGTAGTTGCTGTTTCGTTCTTTAAGCATATTTTGCACTGTTTGAAGAACGGGATCCACTGTTGGTCTTATGACAACATTTTTGTAAAACTTTTTAACTTTGCATTTTCTTTCAATGGTCCAAAAGCGGCTACTTAGGAGAAGGCACAAACAAAGGGCTTAATTAGCGAAGACAGTGCGCTGCACGTGACATTCACTAAACTGATCACCGTCGAGTTCTCCTCTTCAGTTTCACTGAGTCTAGTTTGTTTCGTTCGTTCTTGTCAGTAATTCCTTTAGAATGACTACTATTGCGACGTGACTGGTGACCATTTGCATTGTATTCTCGATAGGAATTCGTCGCCACCAAACACTGGGCGCACATCGACATCGCTGGAGTGATGCACCATACCGACGCTGTTCCTTATATGGGAAAAGGAATGTCGGGTGGGTTTACGCTAAGTGAAATGTATTTAACGGGTTGAAAAAAAAAACTTCCAGAGTTATCATCGACATGGAGCAATTTCATAAGACTGTCTTCTTCAGACGTACATGCTTTGTACACACCGAGCTGTTTGGAGGAGGTATTTACTCTCTTCAAGTGGACATAAGATTTATAAGATTTATGTTGTAAAAATAAATTATCTGATTGCCAAAATTTTAAATTTCCGATGCAGGAATTTTTATTCTTCCTTCAGTTATGACAAACCACAGTTCCTTTCGGTTTTTCGAAATAGCTGTTTACAGCCAGAGTTCGCACGGGACTTAAACGTCCTTGAAATCATTTTTGTAAAAATACAGCTTTTTTCCCTTTGAATCTGAGCACAATGTCCTTAAATTCAGTCGAACTTATCTGGGCAAAACAGACACCAAGAGGAACACCATTGCTTTTTCGCAATTTTTCGATATATTCGTTCTCTTTGCAAAACGAGTCCTTGAAAGAAAATTTTAAACCTATAGTAGTTGTTTTAAGGGGTTGCCCGAGTGCATTCGTACATATTTGTAAGACCAAATGGACTTTTAAAAGGCTTGAGAAAATAAGACCGGAATCAGCTGGCTTAATGCGAAGCCTGACAACAAACCCCGAGTCGAAAAGAGTTCTGTTTGTGGTAGCGCTCGCTAGGGAATTGCAAGATTTGCGCACGATGAAGTATTTTAAAATAAAAATAAAAAACAAAAGCTAGCTTCCATAGAATTCCTTAACTGTATCAGTATATATATTTGCTGGTTGATGATCATCGTTATCCTCTGCGTTTTCTGTAGGGCGCCCGACCAGGGCCATTGTCGAGCTTGCTGCGAGGTTGGCCAGACACAGTTTATGAGCAGGATGAGGAGGAAGACGAGTCAATGGGAACTAGACTCGCGGTAGGACTCCAGTAACAGCTTCGAGGGAGAGAAAAACAGACTTCAGTTCGCCTTCTGAGCGTTGGAGAAATTGAAAAAATAAACATCTAAGGAGGCATCTTGCAAAACAACCAGAAAGTGAACGCACAAGATTAGGTCAATGTCATCAACAAGACAATTGTATAATCAACTGTAAAAATATTTAATTAAAGCATTCGGTTAAACCAGAATACAAGGCGCGATGTGGTCGCCATTTTGGACTAGTTGGCAAGTTGTTATCCAGCGTCCAAATTCAAAAGAAAAGTGAGCACTCATTAAGTCAGGCTATTGTGTTTGGCGGCTTTTAACAATGGTCTGACTTAATGAGTGCTAACTTTTCCTTTGAATTTGGGCTGGAAAGTTGAAACTCTGGATCCGTGTATGCTCTCTATCTCTGTTTATCTTACATAACGCTTTTGGCTAGTACCCCCACCCCCTGTAACGTTGTACAAAGTTTTTTGAAACATCTCCAAAGTATTCCCCTCGCAACGCCACTTCTAACGTCCATCCACCCTCACCCTTCGCGTTACATAATACTTGAATGACCCACTACCCGCTTTTCTTATTTTATGCGTCCAAAAGGGCGTTACTGTATCCGGGAATGGGGAGCCGGACACAGTCGTATTTACAATACCCACGGTGAGCTTAACGTTCAAATCACCCTGACTTCGAAGAATTTGTAGATTCTCACACCACCAGACTCTTACTGACCGTTCCCGGAAATAACTCCTTTGTGGCAGTTAAAACATTAAGGGGCGATAGAAGTACTTGGCAACGACGTTTTTACTGCCAAAAGACGATCCTTGTTTTCATATTTTCTATTTAGCATAAATCTAAAACTTGTTAGATGGACAAACAAACATATAAATTAGCTGGTTCTTCAAGTTTTGTGTCTGGACAAAAACACCACCAAGAAATTCAAATCTGAGTTTTGCTAAAACAATAAGCTTTCAAGGCAAAAAATTTGGCCTGATAACTCTTCTACATGTTACTCTTTACGATGTGGTTTATTTGTTGATCTGAAAACATGTTGGTTTTCGATGTTTGAAAAAGGTGAATGGAGTTGAGACAGCAATCTCGGTCAAAATTGTAGGTACACCCAATTTTTGATTGCTCTCCCCGGCCCTAGTGCAATGTTGATTTGTTTTACTTGCCCCCCCCCCCCCCCGTCCTCCGGGACCAATAATGTATTGGGTGCCACAGTAGGGTGAGCATATACTGCTTTAACTAACACTGTACGGTAAACAATGCAAACTATTGCAAAGCATCACCGTTACACCTGCGAATGTTTAATATCCGGGGCGTATCTGACTGTAAACTAGTTAAGCACGGGCTTAAATGATTCAGGGCAATTTTTTTCGAACGGCCAAACTGAAAACAAAAATCATATTTTTTTGTGTCTTCATAATGTAAAAATGTTTGCCGGGGGTGTCGCTAAGGTAGAGAAATACACCATTTACGGTACTGTAACTTTAACGGTCCAACTAAAGTTATTTTACGGCCTTTAAAATCCGGGTCTTGGACCGGTGTAAATCGGTAACCGAAATCAGCTACATTCCGGTGGCGGGCTTAAAGCTGAAAATACCCAGGAACGTCCCTGAATATCCAAAATCGGACAATATCCCCGGTGAATAACGCACGTATTTGCGACTTCCTTTGAAGTCTCGATCAGTTTTTAACTTCTCTTTTATTTTACTTTAGTGTGGTCGGCTAATAGCTATCAACCTTAAATTTATCAGCTTAAAACATTCATCATATTTTAACTTAATCGATCTATAATTTATCTTACTCTGTGTATTTTATACCTAGCTAAATAAGAAGGCTTAAGGCCAATTGCACAGTTCCAACAGTGTTCCAACATTTCTTGCTCAAACGAACCCAACACGTTGTATCCAACATGCTGAATTATGTTGAACCAACTTGTTGGAGCCTTACGATGCTAAGTCACACAAATTTATGACCAACCTCCTGGTCTTATGGAAAACCAAAAACTTGACGGATTCCTACAAATATTAAAAAGGCTGGTTCGTATATTTAAAAATAGTCAAAACGCCGATAAAAGTGTTCAGTAGTTAAAAATGCCACCCAAAGACAAAATGATTAAAAGCAGTTTCGGGGAAACCACCAGATTTCAACTATTGTTAGCTTGGTATGACTACTAGGTAAAGAGTTCTCCCACGAGTAAATTTTCAGTGTTTCTTGTTTCCCCTACAAGCAACTACGCATGTATGATTTATCTAAATATACCTTATAAAATTGGGTTTTGAGTTGGAAAACGTGTTAATCCTAGCTAAATGTAGACAGTCTTATTAAAATACTCCATTATTTAAAGGGACAACTACGAGGAAAAATACCAATTACTTCTGTAAAATGCGCCCAAATTTCATCAAGAATGGAACACTGTTTGGTTAAAATGTTCAAACCAACGACATAAAACTAAAGTGCTAAATAAATTTCGTGGAACGTTTTATATCTACACAACCATGGTACCAAACAATTTAGTTGTAATTGAGTTTCATTTCGTGCCTTCATCGTGTTGCATGGGGCCCATTTGCTGTTTTAACTTTGATGAAACAAAACTAGAGATTACGGCATCTCCGGTTCATTTGCAAAGCAATCGTGGTTCGATAATAGGATGGTCAAAAGCGTCGACGAGCTGCTATAATGTTAACCACCGAACGTAAAGTAAAAACTTACTGAACCCGAAAGCAGCTGCCACTCGGTTGTTAAGTCAGACGCGTTACTACGAGGAAAAACATCCAGACATTGTACTTTCACTTACAAGGAGACGGGAAAACTTAACAAATCAATCAAAAACGTTTTCGTAATCTTAAAATGGTTGATGGGAGAGAAAGTATCGAGAGTAAACTCGCTCAACCATCCACTCCTTTGGGCCAAAATGGTTTTAGGAACTCGAAGAGCTGTCACTTGAATGTCAAAACTACTCTTAACCAAGATTTTACAGTGCAAAAACGTATACTAATAAAGAAGTACCACAAAATCCGCTTGTAAGCTCCCTGGTTGTAAGCCTACCAAAAACATATTCCAGTTAGAAAACCCCCTGGATATATGAGCTCTTTCTCTCATCATCATTTGAGAAAAAAGTTTGCAATAATCTTGACTAGTACTTTCGATAGTTTCTGTGTACGTGTATGTAGTTAAAACTTAATCCGGAGCGTTTTTAACTGAATCGCCGCCCCCTCCCCAAGGCAATATTAGCACGATTTTTACAGCATTTGTCTTCCTTTTAGGTCGCAGTGTGGTTAAAAAATTTCGCAGACCTTGAAGGGTTTATATACACTGACTTTACCCGCTGAATGACCGGTAGATGAAGTATGCCGTCTGGATTGGTTAAGAAAGTGACTCAGGATGCGCACATGACGTGCACGCGCAGCACATCAAGCGACAAACCAAAAGAAGACGCGCGTGTTTTGGCGGGAAAACACTAGTCCGAGTCTTCCTCCTCTTCAGTCAGGTCTCTTGGTACCAGGACCGGGGAAAGGAAGAACTGCGCCGAGTATCTTGCAGCGCTGAGCAGTTTCTCGTATACACTCACTTTATCCAACCCGACCTTGGGTCTGACTCGCTTGCCATCGATGAACAAGGACCGTAAAGACGCAGTGACTACTGAAGAGCCCATACCGCCTTGCAGACTGGCCTTGAACTCGATCTGTGGAGCAAAATAAATAGGAATAACCGCCAAAGAAAAAGCCCACATCTAAAGCTTCGTTTACACAGTGTCCTGCCATAATACAGCAAGGTCTCAGTTTGATATTTCCCGTACAGACCTCACTCCAGATTAATACAATTAGCAGATAGATTTTGGACCGCGAAAAAATGTTCCTGTTTATACACTTTGTGTCTGCACGAAATTCTATCCGGTATATACATGTAGTGCAAACGAGTCGATGCGTTTTCAGTTGTTTATTTTGCAGGTTAGCGAGTCAATGGCTGTAGTTTGTTGATCGTCCGGGTGATTGTATAGTATCAACTAACTACAATTTTTTATCTTCCAGTTTAACACATTACTTGATCTGCATGTCTAAAATGGATCTATTAAACACGGAGCGATACCCTAAAATGCTAAGCCTCGCCCTCCTTTTCGCTCCAGAAGAGGTTTATAAATGATCATAACGAACAGACTGAGATACTCTGCCTTCAAATACAGGACCGCTTCGTGTTGCATGTTAAGGGGATATGGGGCATTAGTTTAATCTTGTCAACTGTAAGAGCAAGAGAAGCATTTAACATCTTACACACGGTACGAAAGTCACGAAAAATACCGATTCAACCCCGTGTATCCGTAACGCAAATGTTAAATAAGAGAACTTTACAACACGGAGCAGAGACCAAGTAAAGCCCAGGAAGTCGTAAACAAATGGAAAAATTCGAGAATACGCTGGCCCGAAATCGTCCGCAACGAAGGCCTTTGGGAAAGCGCTAGTCAAGAACTAGTGAATAACTTTATTATCAAGAAGATCGGCCTCGATATGACATCCTGTAAGGAACACTGGAGCACACGTCACACTGAGAGCAGGCTTTAACATGGAATCCCCAGGGGAAACACATGGCGCAGAGAAGTGGAGGTGGCCGCAAAAGGCAACAGATGGAGTCATTTAGAGACATAGGTACCAAACTTGCTCCCCCAATGGGTAAAGAAGATGACATCACAAAAGTCATTTTGTAAACATCAAAAACCTGAAAAACCAGGAAAGCTCTTTCGAAAACAACTTGGACTTCACCTATCTATTTATTAATTTAACACTTACCCGCGTTCCTTGCTGTAGCTGCAGTATGTGGTTATAGTACCGATGGCCAACCGTGAGTTTCACCATCTGGGTGGAGTTAGCTTCCGGCGGGACTCGAAGACTAACAGTAAACGTATACTTGTTGTACTTCTTCAGGTTACAGCTCCTCTTCTTCCGTCCAAACCACGATACACGTTCCTCTCTATCACTGCAATGATGAAGTATTATTGTGTTTCAAGCTTTTGTTGTTTGCTTATTAAACACACTGCTGTGTTTGGACATTGATATTTCCCAAGCAACTGGCACTACTGATTATAGAATTTATTATATATAGATATATTTATTATTATGTGATATTACCTCCTTCTACTAGCGAAAGCTATTAAAAGGCAAAAAGACGTATATAAAAAAATGAAAAAGACACTGAATGCGATTTTTCCTTACTTCTCATTCTCTTCTCCACCCAGCAGACACTTAGCCGTAGGCCTCACAAATCTCGGTATGTTGTTCACTACACTCCTGAATCTGTTTTCAACCGCAGCGACCTTAACTGAGGTCACACTACCCTCCCACAATACAGAGTCTCCCGTCAGCTCTGTACACGCGATCTGAAGAGCTGCTTCGTTGGTCCTAGCTTGAGCGTCCGGTCCGCAGAGCCCGTTGTACGAGTCCCACGAGATAATCTTGGGGCGGTTAAACGAAGTAGGAACATAGTGTACATAAACGACGGGGACTAAGAGGCACACAACAACAACCACAACTGCAGCTATAACGGGTTTCTTCTTTAGTTTTTCTGACGGCAGCTTGATGTTGGAATAAAATAAAACTACAGCGGAAGATGCTATCGCCAAGGCCGTCATGGCAAGCTTGACAGTGAGTTCTAGAGTGGAGAACCACTGGAAAAACGAAGCGAGGAAAATGCCCAGGATAAAGATGAATATGAACGGCAGCATGCTGGCGAAGATAATCCAGCCAACTGCCGCACGGACAAGACCTGTCCAAGTGGTATTCTGGAAAAGTTCTGTGAAGGTCTGCCACCAAAGCAGACACACCAGATGGGGAATGACCACCTGTCACGGTAACAAACACAACACATTAGTGACAAGTGTGTGCGTGTGTGTGTGTGTGTGTGTGTGCATACATTACCGTGTGTTGGATCGGCAACTATCATAATGTACAAACACAGTACATGTGTGTCAAGTGTGTGAATGTACAGCCGGTGCCACGTGTTGAGTTGACAACTACAAAACTTATGCAAACACGATAAACTTGTGTCAAACTTGTGTGTGTATGTACATTGCCATGTGTTGGATAGGCAAATACCTGGCTCGTAGGCTGCATGGGAGGGGGGTGCGTACACACCACGTTGACCCAAAAAGGTCCACATTTGGAGGTTTAAGGAGACGATAAAGAAGCCCGAATAGGCTTATCGTAACAGTTCGTGCTACCGTAAATCAAAACGACTAAAAAGAAACGGCAATAACGGGCATAAGTGCGTTTGTCCCATAAATTTGGTTTTTAAGAGTCCAAGTTTACGAAATTTGCACCCCTCCCCCGACAAAAATCCTGCCCACGGGCCTGAATACTTACGGTAATTAAACAAACACAGGAAATATGTGTAAAGTGTGTGTACATATACATTACCAGGTGTAAGAAAGGCAACTACTGTACAAACACAGTACATATTTTTTCATACTTTAAATCTGTGCACAAACAGTACCAGGTGCCGGACAGGAAACTTGTAAACTTAGAGAGTATACCAAACAGTTTCTGTTCTGTTCTGTCCGTTTCTGTTCTGCACAACAATCATTATGGCTCAATATTCTTTGATACCTTATAGAGTCCCCGCCAGGAATGCCGGCCACCCATGACCACCAACATTCCAAGAATAACCAGATGGAGAATGGCTGGTATGCTGATGTTGAACTCCAGTCCATTTGGAAGGGAAACTATTTGAAAATAAAGGAGAACTTATTAATGTTAAAAAAACTTGGTGTAAAAACAGACAGTCTGTCTTACAAATATAAAATTAAAGTAGAAATAGTTTCTTTTTCTCCTCTCTTTTCATAAACTTTCAATAGATTAATATCTAATTTCTACTTAATAATAACAGAGAATTAAGAAAAATGTGATTTTAAACACTGAGTTTTAGCTCATTGGGGAATGGTCCAAACCTTAACAACCATACTTTGAGGAAGCACCATTTTTTTGTTGGTTTGAAACAGTTTTATATTTTTCGTAGCCACTGAATTCTATGAAGGGGTTACTAATTTAGAGTGAAAGATGACTGCCATTTGTTGATAGCTGGAGTCAGCCTATCACTGCTTGTACACTCATTAACATTATTTTGGATTTCCATGATAACTTGACAAAACTTTAACTACCCGTACTAGGATTCCATCAGCTGCATTTTACACAAAAACAAGGTGGTGAACCCCATTTTTTATTGCATCAAAATTGATTGCATACGAAGAAGCAAACTTGAATAAAGCTTTAAATAACTCTGTCAAAAGGTTTCTGTACCTCGTTAAATCTTAAAATGTTCAGGCAGACTCACTTGCTATGAATTTATAAGTTAACAGCCAGAGTCCAGGGATCTTGTCCAAGCAGTAAAGGCCAGATGTCAACACCTTCAGTATGATTGTGTAGAGTGCAAAGTCATCATACTCTGAGGGAAGACCTCGGAATGCAGAGACTACAAAATAATTTTAAGATAGCCATTATCTCAGTTAAATGTTAGTATTACTGGCAGTAGTTGCCCAAAAATGGATTCACAAGTTAGGTAAAAATAATGATTTCAATGATCAATTCCTTTAAGACATATAATTTAACAGATACATACAGTAGCAACATAAACTTTATGTGATGTTGAATGGAATACGATTTTTGAATCATATACAGTAACATGACTTGCATCCAATTTTTAACGAATTTGTCACTGTGGCAACATGCTAACAATTTTTGAATCATCTTCAAAAATCCGCAGTATGTTGAATATTACACGTATGCTGAAAATTGGTTTCTGCACCCTGTTACATGATGTCAATTTTTTTAAGTATCATAACACTGCTTCATTAACCCTATCTTACCTGGGCTTTTGGGGGACTGTGGGTGTATGGGGAGGGGGCCAGAAAGTGCCTGCAGTCCAAAACTATGAAACTTTTCAGCACATTATTTGGGAATAAAAGTTGGTGGACTAGCAGATACATGTAATTCTAAGCCAATTAATTTGGTGTTTTTTTAGTTTTAATTAACATGTGACATCACAACGACATAATAAATTACATCATAAGCATCAAATTTTGGATTTCCAAAAACCCACATAAGTTAGCAAGACAAGTTTTGGCTAGAGTTCCATTGTAATTGAAAGTCCACTTTGTTTTCTTTCTCCTTTCCTCCCTTTACACGTGTACAGTATATGTAAACTAAACCACTTGATGTGAATCAGAAATTTTATATATTTACTGGTATTAACAAAAATATTAAACACCAGCCTGCATGGATTAGCTTATACTATTTGCGGGGTGGTGTTATATAAGTCTATTGTATTGTTTCTTCACAAAACCAAATGAAGTTGAAGTTGAAGCTGATTTGATTGATGGCAGCACAAGGCAACCTTCAGAGCAATAACAAACCTCAAGGGTACAAGTGTCAAAAACAGTGGCACCACTTACCTGTAAAAAACAACGAGACAAGGCAGAGCTCGGACCAAGGTACCCAGGCCTTGTCAACGAGCGGCAACACAAGGACTGTGAATATCAAGGCAGTGAAGAATGACACATATGGCCAGATAGACCTCCACATAAACTGCCGCTCAACTTCATTTTCATCCATCAACGGATCAAATCTGTACATTAAAGAAGAATGGCACAATAATAAATAAAAGTGTTTCATCCACATGGACAGCAGACCTATATCTACTGAATGATAGGGTGAACATAATTGTTATATAGTTACAGTACGTAACTCCTAAAAACTAAAGTTCTAAGGCTGGTATTTTGCAGTGGGTATATTTAAGTATTAGACAGTCCTTTTTGGTCCCCCTCATGGTGAAAAATCAAAACTTCTGGAAAAGAACTTAGCACTCACTGAAAGAGTTTCAGTCACTATATTATTCATTAAATCCTCATTTCTGCTTTATAAATTTATACTTCCAAATTTTGCATTTATCTGCTACTCACTTTCGAATAAGTCCTGAAACACTCTTTAGTTGCTTGAGTGCCTGGCGACCATAAAACATTTGTAGGGAAAACACAATCATGGAGATGAACGAGATGTAGAAAGCGAGCAAG
The DNA here is from genome assembly GCA_025403585.1 of Parazoanthus swiftii. Classification (NCBI taxonomy): domain Eukaryota; kingdom Metazoa; phylum Cnidaria; class Anthozoa; order Zoantharia; family Parazoanthidae; genus Parazoanthus; species Parazoanthus swiftii. The sequence goes on from JAOBYE010065565.1 coordinate 18,559, forward strand.
GGGCACAGAAACATGAGGAACTCTGCTGTCAACTGGTTGTACACATACAATATCAACAGCATCTGGAGCTGGGAGGCAGGGATAAGAGATTTCACCCATGTACTGCCTTGTTTGGAGATCTTCACCAAGATAAAGTGCTTCAAGGACTCCGCTGACTGATTGGGGAACCTGATTAACTACAGAACAGAGAAAACATTTATCCTGGTGTATATTTTTTGACAGCATCGAAAACAAACAAATGTTTAAACTATAATATAATTATTAATAATACTTGGAAACTTGTACACGCCCGTAATAACTCTGATAATCAAAGATGTTCATGCAAGTACAGGTATTTGAATTTCCAAAAAATAGTACAGGTACTCATTTTTGAAATCACACCACAATAATATTTATTATACAATCATATAATTATAAAACTTAATTTTTAAAACAATAATGCTAATAAGTAATCATGGTACAGTAACAGTTAACAAAAAGTTATGATGATAATTATAATTATAATATCATAGGTGACAAATTACTCCTTAATTTTGGTGCAAAATTTCAGCGTTAATTTATAATTTCACATGTGAAATTACAGTGTAAAAAATCCACCGGCGATTTTGAGCCTAATTTGTCACCCATGATATTAAAAGGTAACCAAATGGCAGACTCATGAAATTAGACAATAATTTCACTTGCGTTTTGTCAAAATTCTCTAAAGGCTCGGGAAATTATTAGAATTTTGACAAAACATGCGTGAAATTATTTCCTAATTTCACTCGTCACCATTTGATTAATACCCATACTTAATAATAAGTACTAGTAAAAGATTCTAATAGTCAAATACATTCAAAACACACAATGGTAATTAAAGCATTGCTTTCTAAAGCTCTGGTAATTTGTTTCAGTAACAGGAGTTTCCAAGAAGGAAAAAAATTCCATTAATTCTAGCCCTGCAGCAGATGAATAAAATTATGTTATTTTTTAGAAAATTTTAAATGTATGTGAAGCCTGCCAGTTATCAGTGCCAAGTACATACAAAACACTTTAATTACCTATAAAAGCTTTATTTACTGTTAGTTGTAATAATAAAATTAGTTAAAAATATGTCATTTTGTAGGGAGTTGTTGGCCAACCTCACAAGCCTCAGGCTTAATTTTATATATGAAATTAATGGTCTTGAAATGGCACTGTCGTTGGCACAAAAACGGACTTTTACTAGTATTAACTTGTGGTACGTAATAAAAAATTGACACATTTGTTAATTGAAAGTTGATATTCTGTGCAATTAGTATTTAGACAGACAGTGTTTTTCTTAAGGTTTGGGAAATGGGGTACACTGGTGGTAGGTCATTGAGTGTTGAAGTTGCGAGGGTCCAGCGGGACTAGTTATTTAATCACAGGTTAGAGTTGTGATGAAGTTAAAATAATGTTCTCTTTGGTGACTTTTAAAAAACTGCCAGACATCACTGCTGGGGAAAGGTGGTACAGTCACTGGGGAAAGTCAGTACAATTTACCGGTGTCAGTACTGACCTTAAGAAAAACACTGTAAGTTGTATAAACATTAATCAAATTTAATGGACATGCAACCTATCAACAACTGTACTAAAACCTACCTTTTCAATGTACGAGGACTTGTTGTATTCTTCCATTTCCTCTTTGCTCAACAAAACAACAAGTTCAGGGACCTCCCCCTTGGCGTATGACATGGCCGTGTCAATTAACTCTTGAACAGTGACTTCCTCCTTGTGCCCCACAGAGAGGGCGTTTGACAGCAGACTCATCAAACCTATTTCCCCCATCAGTCCTTTGGGGTCTTCTGAGCTCCCCACATCCCCATCACCTTTTTTCTGAAATTTGAAACATTGCATCACATTTAACTTTATATTAAGTACCCTTTCACTAATACTGTTGATATCTATAGGCCTACAAAGATATGATTAATATGTGTACCATACTATTCTGAACATTATTACTAAACAAGCACATTGCTGAACTAGCTTCTACTTTCTTGTTAAATTAACATGAATTTCCCCAAGGTAAGCCCTCACCCCATTTAAAAACCCTTACCATACACAGCTTATTCATAGACAGTTGTTCTTGCAGGCAAGGAAAGAGTTTTGGAGAATTTGTTGCAAAATTCCAACTGGATATAACACCACCGTTTCAAAACAGTGTTGTTTGTGAACAGACAAATTGAAACACAGATTGTGAAGCAAGTTTATGCCTTGTCACACTCACAAAAACAGTTTACTTATACTGTATTGTCTGCTTTCTGATGAGAATCAATAGTCAGTCAAAATAATGCCCCTTTGCCTTAAGAACCAACCAGTCCAAATCTAGATATTGATATATATTAGCCCATGACACACTAATGACTATTACTTCAAGGCATCAATAAAATAATTAACTATGATAACATTGCTAACAATTACACTAAATAGCCAAGAAAATAGCCAATTGAATGTTCTTATTAATTAATTTATACTAGAAATTTCTCAGAGAAAGTGAAGTGCTGCAAGCAAGAACTCACAGAAACAAACATCACAAAGTGCATGTTTCATTCGAGTTCCCGACTTTAACAATTACAACTTCTCTTCTTCGCCCTTTGGCTTTGCATA
>JAOBYE010065676.1:2689-21159 GCA_025403585.1 Parazoanthus swiftii
ATGGTATGGTATGGTATAATATAGTATGGTATGGTATGATGTGGTGTGGTATGGTATGGTATAATATGGTATGGTATGGTATGATGTGGTGTGGTATGGTATGGTATGGTATAATATAGTATGGTATGGTATGATGTGGTGTGGTATGGTATGGTATGGTATGGTATAATATGGTATGGTATGATATGGTGTGGTATGGTATGGTATGGTATGGTATGGTATAATATGGTATGGTATTGTATGATGTGGTGTGGTATGGTATGGTATGGTATAATATGGTATGGTATGATATGGTGTGGTATGGTATGGTATGGTATGGTATAATATGGTATGGTGGTATGGTATGATACGGTGTGGTATGGTATGGTATGGTATGGCATAGCATGGGTATGATATGGCATGGTATGGTATGGTATGGTATGGTATGGTATGATATGATATGGTATGGTATGGTATGGCATAGCATGGGTATGATATGGTATGGTATGGTATGGTATTGTATGGTATGGTATGATATGGTATGGTATGGTATTGTATGGTATGACGACATCAAGTTGCCATTTTGGATTTTTTGGCAGCCATCTTTGATTTTTTGTGACATCAGAATAAGTATAAAACTGTTTAAATGAAATTTGACTAGAAAAGTCTTCGAGTTCGCACAAAAAGCCGAAATTCTGAAGTACGGGAAAATCTCATGTAAATTCAACAAGAATGTAACTTAAAACATGTTGCAATACACAACTTCGACACATAAAATTATTCCTTAGCAAATTTAAGCAAGGAAAAGTAACAAAACTTGGAATTTCTACTTTTAACAGTTCGTTCTTCAGAGTGGTTTGAATATGGTGCGGGCACTTTCTGCCTTCCACATGCCCCCATTAAATTCAGTCCGAGTTTCTCAACTTCAACAGCTAACCATTGTTGCGACTTCATGTTCCAATAACTAGAAATGGTTGGGTCGCAACCGTTGAGACACAAGAGTGAACACAACAGAACAAGGAAGAAGAGCATCATGCCATATGGCGCGTATTCTCAAGGTAAGTCTCGCATGAATGACTGTTCATGGCTAAAGCAAAAGTTTCCCAAACGCCAACAGCATATCTGTATATGTAAAATATTTTACGTCGACGTGGTCATAAGTAGTCATTTTTACTTTCGAGTGGGATACAGTGGAATATATATAGTATATACACATCACTTTTATTTTTCGATACGAAGTAATTACAAGTGATAAGTATCGTGTTTCACATCAACGAGAAAATTACATAACTAATTTATCCCATGTATTCATCTTCAAAATTGGGTTTAAAAACAAATTATTTAGAATTTTTTTAATTATTTTGCGGAAATCTTCAGAAAGTGTATAATACATTTGAAACAATTTTTATTGATCATATTTAGTTTTCGAGAAATCTTCGGAAATCTTTGGACTTTTACGAACAGTTTTCGCAAATGCTCGGACATCTTCGGAAACCGGCTTTTTGAACGCTCAAAACGATAACAAAAGTTTGGAATGTATCTACTGGTGTCGTGCAGTATAGCATTTGGTGTCAATCTATAGCTCACGCGCACAAGTAATGACGTAAAAACAGAGTGGAATAGCATTGTTGTGACGATACGCACGGATCTCCTAACTTCTGATTGGCTATATTTTTTTAGGGTATTGGATATAAGTAAATGACTATTCGCTTGTAGTTATTTCTGGTTTGGAGATAGGTGTTTGGACAGAGAATTCGAAAGAGTACAAATAATCTAACAATTGATAACATCCTCTATTAAATTTGGCAGGATCTGTTAGTGAAATCGAACTAACATTAAATATTTTTTAGGTGTGTATCCACCCTATCAATCTCCAGTCGGACATGTTTCCCCAGTGCAGCGCCAAAAAGTTATTATTCAGGTGAAAGTGTTGCCTGTTAGTGGTAAGTATTAACAAAATGATCCACGTGAAAGAGGGATAATAGCCGTTTTCACATTAGAGAACGGACAACTCGTCTAACGATTTGTTCGTCTTTGCGTGAACGCGAGAAGAACAAGGCGTCTTGCATTGGCCGTCATAAATTAAATCACGACGTCCCACTAACGTACAAACAGACACTTTTTTCAGAGGGTCTGGTACGGATACTTGCTAGGTAACCACGTCTCGCGGGTTTCATTTGTTGTCCCACAACTCATCTCGCCCTGAACTAGTGCCATTCTCCTTCATAGATACACGGACAGCTTGTTCGACCTTTGTAAACAGCTGTGAGTTTAGGACGGCCTTGTGTCGACCTGTTCGTATCGACCAACAAGTCCCGCCTTCACACTCAGACGATTTGCTCGACTAAGACGACTTATCCGTCGACCCTCTAGTGTCAAAAAGGCTAAAGATTTCAGCAGCAAGAGCTTTAATAATAATGAACTCAACTGTAACATTCCTTGTTATTTTGTTCCACTTACATACTTATATCTTGCTTCATAATATGAAGTAACAAAAAGTTAGTGTTAAATCATTTAACAGATTCTTGATATTTTAATTCTTCTAAGCTTACACTCTTTTTACAAGAACGTCTTTGCAGTAACGAAACAAATAACACTGATGAATTGAGCTCGAGTTATTTCCATGCATTTGTACTGTATCCAAAAAAAATCTTCTCCTCAGTTTGTCCTTAGCATGTTCTTAAATTCTGGGCAAATCTTAGCCTCAGTGTTCTTATAAAAAAAGGTTCTTAAAAAATAAGAGTGTAATTGTTAACTTTACAACGTCAAGCTTTGCCATATTTTCTGTTCTTCCGTTTTCGTTTTTTTTGTGTGAATGGCTGTATATCTTCTGATTTATAAGCAATATTAGAGGATACACAGCTTTATTACTCGTTTTCCCGTTTTCTATGTCTGTCTGATAAACTGGAATGTGCGAAATATATGTCCTAGTCTAGGCCATAACCTGTTTTTAGCTCTTCAGTTATTCCAAAGATTCTTCATATAAAACCTGTGCACTTTTTTGTAAATTTTCAACTAGATTAAGATCTGTGAAACTATGGAATACATATATTGTTGTTGTTTTCGTTGTTCTTGCTGTTGTTGTTGTTGTTGTTGCTATTGTTGTTGCTGTTGTCGTTGCTGTTGCTGTTGCTGTTGTTGTCGTTGTTGTTGTTGTTGTTGCTGTTGTTGTTGTTGTCGTTGTTCTTGCTGTTGCTGTTCTTGTTGTTGCTGTTGTTGTTTTTGTTATTGTTGTTGCTGTTGTCGTTAATTGCTGTTGCTGTTGTCCTTGTTGTTTTTGTTGTTGTTGTTATTGCTGTTGTTGTTGTTCTGCTGCTGTTGTTGTTGTTGTTGTTGCTTTTGTTGATGCTGTTATTGCTGTTGTTGTTGCCGCTGTTGTTGTTGTTGTTGTTGCTGCTGTTGTTGTTGTTGTTGTTGTTATTGTTGTTGTTGCTGCTGTTGTTGTTGTTGTTGCTGTTGTTGTTGTTGTTGTTGTTGATGCTGTTGTTGTTGTTGTTATTGTTGTTGCTGTTGTTGTTGCTGTCGTCGTTGTGGTTGTTGTTGTTAGTAGAAAAGCCAGCTGGTGATTTTGACCTTGATTGCGCATGTGTGCGAGGTTGGCACAGTTAACAACTGCCAGCCAGAAGGTCCCGGGTTCAATCCCCGGCCTGGTCGAGAGTTGAGCTTAATTAGGGCGACCTTCTTTCGTTAGGCCGTTGGTCTAGTCTCCCACGTTCTATGGGGAATTAAAAAAAGCCCGCTTGGCAATAGGAGTAGACACAGTCACCCCGATTAGTCAGACACTTGTGCCTTGACTAGAAGATTTAGAGACTTAAATAAAGTTGTTACTGTTGTTAGGAGCGAAGCCAGCTGTAAAACCCACCCCTCCCGGTACAACTACTCAAGTCCCTGGTACTGCATCTACTGCTGCATCGACTAATGCCCCTGCTGGAGCCACTCCCTCCCCGGCTGGCGGAAGCCAATCTCCTTCTACATCGCTTGATGCTTTTAGAAAAGAAGGGTTGGACACCTCAAACAGCAAACGCGCTATCCATAATGCACCCCCTTTGCAGTTGGATAGCTCCCTTAACCAAGCGGCCCAAGAGTATGCAAATAAACTTGCCGCCGCAAAGACTCCATCGGTTCACTCCAACGTCAAGGGTCAAGGAGAAAATTTGGCCAACAAGTGTTCTACCAATGGTAAGAGTCCAGTTTCGTATTTCCACTTACGGCTGATTGCAATGACCAAAGACTCGCTTCTGCAGCGTTTGCCTCCATCCAAAAATACACAGAGTTGTAATTGACTAATATCTACGTTGGTATTTATGAATATTTAACATCAAGTCGAGGCTAACGCTATGAAAACGAGTATGCAGTCTTTGTTATCAGCGGGAACTACAAATACGACGCTGGACTGTTGCATTTGGTGCAGTTAGCAAATTCGTATAGACCCTATTCATAAATGGCGGCTTTTTTAATATTCTTTTGTTTGTATTTAAACTAGCCTACCTAGCCTCGTTCTAAAGTCAAGACATCAAAAGAATATTGTAACCTGAACGAGGCTAACCAGGCCAGTTTAAATACTAACAAAAGAATATTAAAAAAGCCGCCATTTATGAATAGGGTCCATGGCTTTGCATTCAGAAGTTAACGGTAATGAGCCTCGCATAAGAAATAATAACACTTATTTTACAAACTCGGGACCTTAGCTTACCACGAATCTGATGAACAGCTTTCATTTACAAAGTTGCAACATAAGATCTTAACCAAAAAGAAGCTCTAAGTTCCAACCAATGGCATGATTTGATTATTCGATCCCGCAAAATAAATCCCTACCTTTTTAATAACTCGAACTCCCCAAAAATTTCCCATTATGCTCTGACGAAGGGTTTTGCTCGAAACTTCAATGCGTTTTGCAACTAACCTTATGGAACATCGACTATTCCAGCATGTCAATTAAACCGCGAACTATTTTCTGACGGCGTTGTTTAACTACCAACAGGCCAGCTAATGACAGGAGCGGAAGCGGTAACTAACTGGTACAATGAAGTTGAACAGTACGACTTCGCCAATCCGGGATTTAGCTCAGCCACTGGTCATTTCACACAGGTGGTGTGGAAAGCGAGTACAAAAACGGGCATGGGACGAGCAAAGTACACAGATTGTGAGTACATATTGAAATGTCAGAAACTCCCCACAAATTCGAGAATACTATATACATAGAGTACTATGAAATATTTATTATCACTGTCATTATCACCACCATCATCATCACTGTCTTTATCATTACAATTATCATTACTCTTATCTTTATGATTATCATTATCCTTGTCTCTATCATTATTATTACCATAATAATAATAATAATAATAATAATAATAATAATAATAATAATAACATTAAAAACTACATGCCAATTCTAATTACATTGCAAATCAGGAACAATTACTATGAGGTCCGAGGAAACTCAACCCATCTTTTCCTATTTCCCGCTTAAAGTAGGCTGCTGTTTCTCAACGGTTTCATTTTGTCTTGTAATACTAATCGCTTTTTCTAGAATTAGCTGTGCATCTCTAAATTGCATTTCAGTTCTCCGAATGCCTTTGTCTCGTTGACCCACAGCAATATAGTATCTGATCTGACAGTTCGTCTTTGTTAGTTCATAATATTCCACCCGGTTATACAGATCAGCGATGAAATTGTTAACAAACTCACCTTCCCTTTAATCCTTGAGTTGAAGTTTGCCCGCTCATAAATCGCATTCTTCTTCACTACGGAATGTTTCTTAACGTTCTGACGAAAAACAACGTACTAATCTTTAGCTTCAGTTTCGGAGTGGCCAAATGTCAGGAAGATATCTCCCATACTGTAAATAAGTGTATTTACTTGCGACAACGAATCCCGTTGCTTTGCAAAATCGCCGAGTAGCGCACGTGTAATGTTGGTAGTAGTAGTAGTAGTAGACGTAATAGTAGTAGCAGTAGTAGTAATAATAGTAGTAGTAGTAGTAGTAGTAGTAGTAGTAGTAGTAGTAGTAGTAGTAGTAGTAGTAGTAGTAGTAGAGTAGTAAAAGTAGTTATTTTTACTGTAGTAGTACTAGAAAAAGTAATAGTATTTTACTCTACTATCTGTCAAATGAGATCAACTTAAACTACTTTGCATTTCAGCTAAAGGATGGATCTGTTACGTAATCGTGGCTCGTTATACTCCGCCTGGAAATGTAGCTGGACAGTTCCCACAAAACGTTGTCAAAGGAAGTTATTCCGGCTAATAAAGACATCCTCCGCTTTTAAAATTTGTTTTCGCACACACCATTTATGTATTAACACGCCTAGTTCATTATGTGATATAATGCTTGATTAATAAATGAACCCAAAAGTCTGCTAAACAAAAAACATATATCAATTATTTTGTTTGGATAAGCCGCTATATTCGTTTTTTTCTAATAATCATTCTTCTTCTGAATCAAGTTAATATGGGGAGGTCATCTTATTTCGAGGGGGAGGGGACAGTGGAAGAATGATATCTGTGTAATTTATTTTTATAGTTGCCGTTAATCTTCGCCCGCACTTCAATCCTATCATTACATTCTCAGAGAAATGCATTTTGCAGTGCCATATTTATAAACTAAGCAGATTTTTACTGGCTCCGAAACAATTTTAGACGTCAAGTGATATCTTAAAGAGCATACTTGCATAATTAATTCCGCATAAATTATACGTAACGACGTCTTCCAATTAACGTCAGAAGATGTGTTGTTAATTAGACTACTGGTAATGCAAGTTTCATTTTAATCTTACGTATTGACAAACGATACTAACGTCTTTTGCTTAGAGCGTCTGACCGACTCATTGATAAACTGTAATAACGCCTTAGACGATAATGTCGTCTTGACCATAGTATCGTCTCCTTGTATAAAAAAGGCCATTGTTTATAGTTGCTATTTTGTTAAAATAGCTGACAAGATAAAACTGAGCAGCTATTTCATGGCACGCTATTCTTAATGCGTGGCAACATGTCATTACCATCGACTTTAAGGCGATAGGAGAACTACAGATGTAGATACCAGATTTTGCTTTTTTAGAAACAGGTGGAATAAAATGTTCTTAACTAAACTCCAGTAGTATTTTTTAGGTTTTGCCTTTTTTTAGCCTCGATGTTCTTACAAAAGTGGTTATTATTAAAAAAAATGTAGTGATCTTCCGCATCAATCGCTGCTAAAATGTCCCAGCGCTTAGCACTAAACTTTCTTTCATTCGCCATTTTTCTTTTGCTCAACTTCTGAAGAGGGCCTGGGTACTTGGGTTGACTCAGCAAACGGCAGCAGGGAAATTCAAAGAGCAACAAGCAGCAAAGCGTATTAATAGTCCAGTTTCGTATTTCCCAGTTGTTTACCGCTGACTGTCATGACCGAAGACTCTTTTCTTCAGTGTTAACCTCGACTTGGTGTTGAATATACATAAATACCAGCGAGAACCAAGTCTGGGCCTCCAACAATAAACAACTTTTGAGTACTTCATATTTATACAGTTATATCAACGGCAACTCAGAACACAGCTTTTAAACCCCAAATCATAGTATGCTAACGTTAAGGTTTGATTTGAAGGCGATTTTCAGCCGAACTGGTTCCCTTTAATTAACTGTGTTACTGTAGATATTTGAAATTAAAGCTACTTAACCCTTAAACGTTTATGGGGGGTTTCAACAGACCCCCAAACCCTATGTTTTTCCAACCTAATTTCTGAAGCTTTGCAGCTGTAGTCTAATTAATAACTCATCTTCTGACATTAATTGGATGACGTCATCGTTTATAATTTATGCGGTATTAAATATGCAAGTTGAAGTTTGAATCAAGAAATGGAAATTTTTCTATTAAAATCAAGTAGAATTAAATGAAAATTTGCTGCCATGTTTTCCAATGAATATTGCCATAGCAACAGTTCTTAATTAAAACTTTATTGTTGCCATGGAAAGTAATTAGCAAGGTTAAAGCTGCTTACATGCCAAACGGCAAGCTTTTACCTGCAACCATTTCGAAAATCTTGGGCGGGGGTGTCAAATGACCCTCCCGCCCCTTCAACGTTGGTGTTTCCCAAGAAGGCCCAAACGTCTAAGGGTTAAATGAACGCAAATTGAAGAGAAAACAACTGCGAAGGAGGCAAGAAAACAAAATGAAGTAAATAAATGCGATTAACACAACGCAGTTTGTGGTGATTACAGGAACAGATTTTAATTTAACACTGAATATAACAAAACCTTGAACAAAACAAATGTTGTATGTGACACTGAAGTCCTTGCAATCTGCGAAAAGGATATTTAAACTGTTTGAATGCAGTGACTCGATCAGTTTGTTTTTAAAGTGTAATAACTCAGTTCGCTTGTTTGAGTACAATGACTCAGCTGACTTGTTTTTGAGTACAATGACTCATATATTTGCTTGAGTGCAAAGACTTTGTTCATTTGTTGACGTGTAACGACTCAGTTCATTTGTTTGAGTACAATAACTACGCCTCGGTGGTTTCTGTAGGGAAGGTTTTGCAGTCGAGCAGCAACACGAGTACAAGTCTGACAGCCCTTTCTGCTGCCCATATGATCGCTGTTTGATCGCACGAGGAAGAACTCGTTTTGCGCGCATGACGTTAGTGGAATCAATTCAAAATGGCGCTTATTTGGTACAAACGGACACTCAAGATCAGGGTCGTAGCTAGCGTCAGGCAGGGAGGGCAAATGCCTCGCCTAAATTTTGTCCGAATGTTGATTTTGATAAATATTTTTTTCAGTACGATGTAGCGATTAGCAGGGCCATAACTAGCGTCAGGTAAAAGGGCAAATTATGTCTTCCCTAAAATTTGAATCTGGCTACGGCCCTGAAGATATCTCATACCATCTTGGCATAGAGCTGAGCTAGCCCACGATAAAATAAGGTTTGCGTTCTCCTAACGTAGAACTTTTGCATCTACGAAAATATTTCTAGTCTGTTTTTTTATTTCACTAGTCAGTTATTGGTTTTCTAGGATTACCAGGAACCTCAACAAACAGCATTTTACCAAATGTGAAACTGTAAATGTCTCATGCTTGCTCGCTTTCAGGAAAGATCGGAAGTTGCAAGCTATTTAGATAACGCATTTTGTTCGTGAGTGGTTCCCGCAATCTTTGCAATAGGTGAGAAGGCATTTTGAATTGCTTTCAAATTGCCGGAAATCTCTCGACCAATTACATTACGTTGTGACTATTCACTGGGAATAATTACCGGGCTTCGGCCCTAGTCGGAGCGGGCCTTTGGCCCGCGTTGAGTTATCGATCACCACTCAAGCCCACGCTCCCGCTCCGGCGGAATCCAAGATGGCGGCAAACTAACCTCGAAACAAACTGTTTCGCGTGCTCCCTTGGAAAGAATAGAACAAAACATGGGCTTTTTATCAGTTTGAATACACCACGGATCACAACTGAACAATCGAAAAATCTGACAAGGGAGGAGGGGGGCAGGAAACGGTGCAGTGATCCAAATGGATACTTATCAGGGTCGGATTCAGGGGAAGGTGCCCCTATTCCCTTTGCCCCTTTTCACATGGTGCCGCTATTTATTTTGATCTAGTCTTTGAGTACTACATGCTATTACGTCCTTTTGAATACAAGTATTACTCCACCGTGATGGTAAGAGTACAGGGTGGCCAGATGATTAGCGTGTGTACCTCCCGCCTCTGTGGACCCGGGTTCGCATGTGAGCCGAGAATTATCGATCTCCTTCTGTCTCCGAGGGTTTTTCTCCGGATTGTCCGGTTTTCTTCCTCCACAGAACCAACTTTCACGCTAATATTTGTGCCATCGAGCGATTCAACATAAGCCACTGGCTTGGGAAAATGGGCAACCAACTCCCAGCGCAACGACCTTAATAAAAGTTGAGTTTGGTACAAGTGAATAACGAACACCAATGTGGCTTAAACTTTGAGTATTATTTCAACAGTTTTCTTATTCTGTGCCTTTTTTCACAAGACTGACGATGCTTCTAAACTACTGTTCAAGTATAGCTGATCCAGTCGGTTGTTTTACTTTTAAACTTCAAGTCAATAATTTAGGGGATTCAGGATGGCCGAGTGGTTAGTGCTCGTGCCTACCACCTCTGTGGACCCGAGATCGAACATCGGGCTTCGCATGTTGGCTGAGATTTGTCGATCTCCTACTGACTCCGAGGGTTTTTCTCCGGGTTCTCCGGTTTTCCTCCCTTCACAAAATTGACTTTCACGCCAATATCTGTGCCGTCGAGCGATTAAATATAAGCCACTAACTGGGAAAAATAGCAACCACTCCCAGCGCAACGATGTTAAGAAAAATTTAGCTTAGAACTTATTGCGAAAATGAAGGCTTTCCATACAGAACCTCTAAAAATTTGTTATAGCCTTTGAAAAAAAGATATTTTAAAAAATATAATCAACCTAAAACCAAAAAAAATTTTGGTATTATACCTAAAGTTGAATAAACGTATTGCCGGGGTAGTTTGGAATTATTACGTGTTCATGAGAACCACTTTGTTGTCCTTGCCTTTTATCAATTATGACTCAAGATGACGGCATAAATTAGTTTTTTTTTCTCAAAATTACGTGATATTTTGCGATAACTATGACCAAGTTTACTTTATGCATACAAAGTTTCAAGTCAATCGATAAATAATTATCTAATAAAGGAGGGGATTGGATACAATCCCCCACCCCTCCCCCCAGTCCTGAGAGGGAAAGGTCGGGGAAATACCACCTGCGAGAGAGAGATTAAGAAAAAGGAAATCGTTTCGAAAAAAAACAGTATAACAGATCACAATCAGCTACAATAGCTCTTTTATTACTAATCAGTTATATTACACAAAAAAAAAATTGGTGTTGTATTGCACGAATGGTACACACATGAACACTTTCGGAGGTCGGCTTATGATCCTTGGTAACTTCCTTTGAGTACGTTTTGCGAGAATTGTCCATTTACGTTTCCAGGAGGAGTATAACGTGCGACAACAACGTAACAGTCCCAACCATTAGCTGAAATACAAAACAGTATCAGTTGATTTCATACTTTACCACCTCTCCACAAACAATAATGTTTTGATCTTTTTTTAAAAAATGCAAAACCTCAAGCTATGCACGGTCTATTTTTGGGGGCTTCGTTTTCAATTCAGCATTTGTTTCAGCGCTAGCAGTGAACAATAACATAGGGCTCATAAACTAAAGATGAGTTTGACGGCAATTCGGAAACTTTTACTGAAGGTTCGGGTAAATAATCGAAAGTACAGTGTTCGTAAAGACGACTTGAAGATGGACTTGATTATAAATGATTCCTACAGATTTTGTTTGCTACACGAGATATATGGGATTGCCATGAAAGGTGCTGGTCTAAAATTACTCCGAGAAATATAGTTTTTGCTACTTGTTCAATCAATTGGTTGTTTAAATGTATCTGAGCATTGAAAAGGTATTGAATTTGTCTTGGGGAAGCGTCACCTATGGATTTTACCGACAGAGAAAATCGCTGCATATTTAAAGACATTCTTAATTTATTTTTTTAAAAGTGAAAGGCTGCAGTGTTTGAACGACTCGTCAATGTTGTTCCAGGTTTTAGGACCTTGGAACCTTAAACTAAAAATACCATAATTAGTGCGAGTAGTTGGCAGTGCAAAAGAGACTTTAGAAGCAAGTCTGGTGTTGTAATTGTGAATTTTACTCACAGGGGTAAAAAAGTTAAAGAATTTAGGAGGGAGCATGTTATTATAAAATTTGTACATGAAAACTGACGTGGTGAATTTTATCAAGTCAAAAAATTTAACAATTCTTTACGTCTTAAAAATAGGGCTTGTGTGTTCAGTAAAAGAAGAGAAAGTGATAATGCGAATAGCACGTTTTTGTAAAATATATAGAGGCTTTATGTTTGTCTCATATGTATTACCCCAAGCAATAAGGGAGTGTATGAGGAATGGATGAAGTAATGCATAGTATAAATTGGGTATGGGGTATGTCTTACTTTAGAAATTAGTCCTATATTTCTTTTGACCTTTTTCTTGATGTGAGCAATGTGAGCTTTCCAATTAAGATGTGAATCAAGCATGACTCCGAGATATTGAATATAAAATTCTTCATTCAGGGGTTTGTTATTTATGGACAATTTAACCTTGAAGATTCTTTTCTTTTGGGGTGGGTGAAAAATTACAAAATTGGACTTAGATATGTTCAGTGAAAGTTTATTGGCTGAGAGCCAATTATTTACATGGTTTAGTTCAGCATTTATTACAGATTCAATGGCAGTCTTTTAGCAGCATAGAAGAGATTTCAGAATCATCAGCAAAAAGGTGAAAATCAAGTTTTTTTTTTCAAGTGGTGTTCGATTGACATTTTAGGCCCCTCACAACATCTCATCCTGGACTTCGTGCACGGATGAGATAATTAAAACCCAGGTGGCAGGTAGTTCTGCCTTTAGTTAAGCAGAAAATGCTACAATTATTAACCAATTAGTGCAAAGAAATCTTTCCCCTTCGCTGTGAACAGCTTGGTTATTATAGAGGTGAGTAGTCGGTTCACCAGCCGTTTTTGCGGGGTACCGCGCATTTACCGCTTCTAATAGGAAATTGTTTGTGGGAAAAAAAGGCTTAGAAATATCCGCCGAGCTACCATGCTCTCCTTCGAAACCTTCGAAAAGGGGAGAAAAAAATGCTTGAATGATAGAAATATGTTTGGATGAGTAAAACAAATGAACTAGTTCCCAAGGGCGGTTCTCGCACAGTAAACAGCCAATTCAAATTAATGTCAAAATTTAAAAAAGTAGCATTGTAAACAAAGTCGAGTTGTACATGGGCTGGACACGGGTTTTGGCGTCCAGTCAGAGATACAGTTGTGTACAAGGTAACTAAAATATAGCTAACAGCTTCAACCCTAGAAGGTTTAAGGGCATAAGAAAAACGTGCTATTTCACCGATTGCCAAAAGCATCCGCCGCAGTTGCTCTTTGATTAATAACAATAATAATAACCTTTTGAGCCTATTTAAATACGTCATAGCTGATGACGTCATCACAGGAAATCACGAAACTCCCGTTTGCTTTTGAAGTTGGTGCTCTGTCTGAAAAAATTACTTAACTTATTTATCAGCAGTTTTTCTTTGAAAGTTCATGTTTGTAATTATTTTCAGTTGTATTAGAACTTTTTTAAGAAAATATGTAAGATCCGAAAATTGGGCTGATGGCCAACGTTTTGGATTTTAGGAAGTGGTTACCTTGGAAATGTAATTAATTTTCTTAAACACCAGATGAGATAGTTGATCATGTACAACTACCTTGTCAAATGAAATGTCATTATTCCTAACCGTTTGCAACATTTTGGTGTCGACTGTTTTGCTTACCAACTCCTCCCCCCTCATTATCGAAGTGTTACTCCAAAATTTATTGTTTTCATAGTTTTGACCTGTTATGAAACCTTTTCTCATATTTTGCTGACCCAATATAGATTATTAGTTTTTGTATCCGTTTATATCGATTCGATGGATATCGTTGAAAAGCACGCTTTTTACGTTTGGAAATGTCATTTCTATGCTACGGTTGCCAAGGAAACCAAATAGGTGTCACGTGACTACACCTAATTGAACGTATACTAGAAACTTATTACACAGACTAAGTTTCGTGTCGATTGGTTGAATACTTTTGAAAATTGATGGGGGTCCGAATGCCCCCCCTCCCCCCATGTCTTCGTGTAATTTTTTGTCTTCATGCCTTCTAGGGTTAAAGAGTTAAAATCAGCTACTGGCTTTCTAGAATTAAGACAAAGACTGTCTTTTTTCAGTTTGATTGATTACCTCCCCATATTATTAATGACAACAACTCTTATAATAATGATAATGATAATTCAGTGACAATGAGTAAAACTGACATTGATAATGCGAGTGACTATGATATATGATGATATTTATGGTGATAACAATAGTAATAATATTAATAATAATAATATTAATAATAATAATAATAATAAAAATAATGATCAGGATGATGATGATGATGATTACTAGTGATAATAATGGTGGTGTTAATGATGATGATGACAAATTTGATGAATTTGATGATGATGTCATGGTAATACATATATTGATGATAGTAATGATAGTTATAAGTAGAAGTATAATTAAAACTTCCTTTAATACGGGTGACCCTCGCGATTGTAGTGCAGTAGTGCAAAAGTTTCTGACCTTATAACATGTACTCACCATTTGTGTACTTGGCTCGTCCAATGCCCATTTTTGTACTCCCTTTCCACACCACCTGTGTGAAATGACCAGTGCTAAGTTTAAATCCCGGATCTGCGAAGTTGTAATGTTGAACTTCATTGTACCAGTTTGTCACAGCTTCTCCTCCCTCCAATTTCTGGTCTGTTAAATTAATAAGCAATACGGTTAGTTAGGGGAGGCATCTTACCGCTACAAACGGTAATCCTTCGTCAGAGCAAACTCAGGAATTTCTGCAAAGTTCTGTAGGTGTCAGTAAATGGCTTGTTTACATAATGATTTACCCTGAATTCACCTCAGATGTACGTATACAAATCTACAGAATCGCCTTAAAAAATCGACAAGCAAAAGTCTTTAATTCAAATTCTAAGACTGTAGCATGGAGTTTGACAAATTAACGTAAATAAACTACAATGTCTCAAAAAGGGACAATTGATCAGGTGATTTGGATGCCGTTTTTAGACAACTCTTACTCTCGCTATAGAGTTGACGCAATATTACCTTTGAGGGAAAATAAGTTACGTCACATCAAGAATCTAAAGAGAAAAATGACATTTGATTTTAACGTTTTGTTTGTTTACCAAAAAATGCCATACCGTTGGTAGAACACTTGGAGGCCAAATTTTCCCCTTCACCCTTCGCGCCAGAGTGCAGCGACGGATTCTTAAGCTGAGCGAGTTTCTCAGCATATTCTTGAGCTTTCTGATTCAGGGTGCTGTCCAATTGGAAAGGGCCTGCATTGTGAACTGAGCGTTTACTATTAGAAACCTGCAGTGCATCTTTTCTAAATTCGTCCAGTTCTGTTAAAGATGATGAGGCACTACCAGGCTGGCCAACAGGGAAGGCAATGTTTGTTGGAGAAGGTAGGGCTTCTCCAGTGGGGGCCGGGAGTCGAGGGGCGCCAGGGGGGCCAGGGGGGCCAGGCGGGAAAGGGGGTCTAATTCTTGTGCCAGGGGCTTTACTTGTGCTAGGGGCGCTAGAGGTTGCGCTAGTGGTAGCACTTGGGGCAGCCGTAGTTTCACCAGAAGCAGAAGTACTTGCACTAGACACTTGAGTAGATGTACTGGCAGTCGTCTCCGTTGTAATTGGGGAAGTCGGCTTGGCTCCTTAAATATGAAAACAAAATCAAAGTCAGCATCTGGACTGCCTAACTCTAACGACTAGCTGTAAATCGCCTAGAGCAATCTTATGAATTGGGAGTGTCATTGGAAAATGATTAATGCATCTATAAAAATCTGAAGACTGTTTTGCGCAAGTGCAATGTTATCCTTTAGTATTTAAGAGGGCAAACGGTCCGTTATCAACTCAAAATGTCGGCTTTTGTATTTCCTCTCCGAACACCTTGAGCATTTCACTTGAGTGTCAGTTTCTGTCTCCAAGGTTCTTTATAATGTTAGAGCCACTAAACTAAATTTATTATTTGAAGGCGACACTTTAAAAGGCGAAGCTTAAAAAACTAAACTTTTCGGCAGCGAATTTGAGTTAAACTTGCCTCATATCTGTAAGTAATGTGTTTTAGTGTCAAGAACGTTTTTTTGTTTAAAAAGAAATCTGCAAGTAATGTGCATTACTGTTCATTCATATTATGTTTTTTGTTATGTCTTGTAGTTTGAAATAGATTATAGTAACTAAATAAGTTTATGGTATTTTTCTTGAAGAAAGAGGTTCAATGTTTAACGGCTTCAAATGAAAAAGTTTTGGTCTCGGCGAGATAATTTATCGTTACATATAGCTGTGATTATACTCGGGTTAAAAAACTAAATAAAAAAAAACTGCTGAACGCATCGTTAGTTATTTCATTGTTATATTCGTTTTTCATAATTGAGCTGATCAATACTTACCGCCAATGGGAATTACTTTCACCTGGAGAATGACCTTCTGCCGCGGGCGCGACGCTTGTTGTGATACCCAAGACACCGGGACACTCACAATACTTCCGACAGGAGCATAGTAATACGGTCGATACAAACCTGCAAAACACTAATATTTTAACCCAAGACACCATTTTTTGCTATATCAATTCCTTCGTGAGGGCTGAAGGCGTGTTCACACTAGAGACGCAAGGGTAATAAAAAACAAATGTGAATGTAACTTAACGTAAGTGCAGACGCAAGGAAAATTTCCAAGTGTGAATGGAGATGACGCAAACGCACCGTCTTCGCCTGCGTCGCTTGCATCACTTGCGTGAATGTCCTTGCGCTTGCGTCTGCGTCCGCGCTTTATTTGTGTCTCTAGTGTGAACACGCCTTAAAAGTCGTTACACGGTCAAATTTGGGCTCATTAATTCAACATAAACATTATTTTTAGCTACCGCGGGGGAATGGATCTAGTAAAAAATTGCATTAGAAAATTGGTGTATTTAAATATGGATTTGTATAAACTTGAAAACGGAAGTTGTCGTCAGACCAAAAATTATGCTTATTCTCTGCCGGAACATCTATCTTCAAATCAACATAACATTCAACAGGCATTACAGCCACCATTTACAGTGTTTAACTAGAATAGAATTATAGCTATAACTCTGATGCCCCAGCTTGCATCTCGGAGACCCAGAGGTGGTTTATCGTGAGGGAAACTGGATAACCGAAGAGTTTGATAAGCCGTTTAAAAGAAATATTAGCGATAAAAATATACAACGACGTTTCGTTCAGTTATCGTCAGGACATTATTGTCGAGTTCAAGTACTGGCGATTTGGAAACTGAAACACGAATACAAAACAGTTACTTAATTTAAATGAGTGTGATATATGACAGGCGGCATTATTCTGTAAATACATAGTTTTGCGCGTATCGAGTCAGAGAAGGTTTCGTTTTTCTAAAATGAAAAACATTCATTATTTGAACGTGACAGTGATATCATAAAGACAACGAAACGTCGTTCTACGTTTTCATCGACGATATTTCGTTCAAAATGCTTACCAAAATCTTTGGTTATCCAGTGATCATCTAAAGCACTCTGGCCGAAATTGGCAATCAGAGCCGTTTTTTGAAGCTCTTCCCTGCTAAATTCGTTTAAAAAACCGTAAAAAGTTGTAAAAGCTTTGAGATAAAAACTATTCAGTAAAACCAAACGTTTTCGACATTGTGGTCATCTTCAGGGTTTGGTGATTTTTAGTCGAAAACGTTTACCGAGTTCCTCTGAAATATTTAACTCAAAGTCTGTAAGACATTTTATATTTACTTTGTTGCCAAATACTATCTTCAACATTTAGGAAAACCATTTAGACTGTTTCAAAATGTTTTCCAGTTTTTTTTTTGGATGATTTTGGGAAGATATAGTCACGAAATGTTATAAAATGCTGATTCAAGGTACAAGGTGGTACATACCGCTCATCACTTGTATTTCCTTTGTCATATACGCACCTGATGGCTTGTGTGTGTTCATGGAAAATGATAAAAACAGCAATAAACTTTTCGGGGGTCTCCCACAATTTTAGATACTCTCACATACCTTAAAAGATATTTCAAAAAGCTAACAAGTGACAGGTGCCATATTCCACGATATCCCACTGGGAGGCAATTCTCAGCAACTACGTAAGTAGCAAACTAAGTATTCCACTTATGTCGCACTTACCATACGGCAACAAATTTTTCTTCTTCACACTTTTGTCTCTAAAAGGTTGTGACCCAACCATTTCTGAATAATGAGAAAAAAGCTTTTGCACAACTTTTCCTTGAGTTGTAAACATATTTTTGACACTACATACTATAAATTACGTCATTACGGAATCTCGCGATTTTTATTCCTTTCTAGTTACTTCATTGTTTTAGCTATACAATGATGTATCCTCACTATTTTCAATAATAAATTTCAAAACTTATCGAAATCTCAAAAGTCAAAGAAGGCAGCCAAAACTTTTAGTTCAGTTACTTTGGCGAGCGAGCGGCTAATTAATTGACTAAGTACCATCTAGAAAAAGGCACAAATGTTTAGCAAAATAGTCCAAGTTAAGCTTTCTATAGTTTAATAACGCTGTCGGTGGCATGCCCGGTGCCCTCTTGAAACTTGTTACGAAAAAAACTTTTTTTTAAAATTTTCTTGCCATACTTTTTTTGCATATTTACATTTACACTGTTTAACATTTTCTACATTGCATGCCTAATTATACATTACATGGCCTTGGCTATATTGAGTAGTTCTGAAGATTTCACATTGTCTTGAAGGCATGGGTAACCCTAGGGAGTATTAACAGTTTAAGCAAATGAAAGGATCATCGCAGTAAATACTCAACTTAAGCAGTTGAGAATAAGGCCTGAAAAAAATTCAGGC
>JAOBYE010065787.1:0-13061 GCA_025403585.1 Parazoanthus swiftii
GTTGCCTAAGTGTATACACGCCGACTGTGTTAGTTTGCTGTAACCGGTTATAGGCCATGATTAAGCCCACCACAATTCAAATTTAGTATTAAAACTTAAATGCATCTCCTATCATTTCACTGAACAAGTAGTACTTAGTATTAAAGATATAAATTGCGAAAAAGACGTGTTCTTTGCTGAACCAACCAGGAATGCCAAAATGACCAAGTCTTGACCAAATTCTCCTAATAAATCTCAAACTTATTATAATTCAATCATTGATTATTATTAGTGTTGTTCTGTTATACAACTCAGCTTACCTTAGCTTTTCGTCAGTTTACTCCTTTCGTTTTGCCAATATAAGACTGCAAACAGGTTTATTTAGTGTCCCAAATAGCAACCGCGATTTGCACGAATGACTCTTTTTAGTCTAAATGACTAAAGCCATCGATTACGGACTTCTTGACAGATGAAATTTAAGTCTCGAAATAATATCGCTAAGGACCTTCCCAAAAACAATTTTCAAGAACAAACCTGGTCGGGACTATCGCACGAACAGCCAGAAATTTAGGACTTACCTGGGCCGTTGAAAATAAGGATTTAGCCGTCCTTGTATGTGAGCGTTTTAAAACAAATCGATTTTTCGATGGCCCCTTATGTACGAAAGAGAAAACGCGAAAAGAAAGGGGGCGGGGGTCATTTCTTCCTGGTTACCGTTCTCGTATTTTTTCGCTGAGCGCGAAAATCAACCCGTTTGTTGGTTACGTATGCCCATAAAATCAGGTTTGCTGTGAATCATGTCGTGCTCGAAATACGTTTTTTGCACAAAATCATAAAATAAGATTTTTTTTTGGTAACTGAAATGTCTGAATATAGGCGGCAGAGCTTTCAATTCTTCACTCGTTTTTTCCCTTTCTTTTGCTTTGTGTCCAATACGCCCGTGTTGAATCAGATAAGCCGCGAAAGGCGCAAGTTGTTGATGGGATTTACGCCACAAAGTCAATAGAAGGTGTCAAGCATTAAGCGAACTTCAAGTCGCCCCGCCACAACGCCGCCGTCCTTTTCCGCCAATAATCACCTAACAATAGAATGAGGATTCTGATTGGCCATCCCTTCAAAGAAGGGATTTTTGCCGATCTGTCGCTAGTTCTGATTGGTTAGCGGAAGGAACCCCAAAGACTGGCTTTTTTTAATGTGAAAATGGAAGCGCGCAAATATATATGAGGACATGTTTGGTCGAGTTTATTCCGAAATCCATCCGTGGTAAAGGAATATTCTCATATCTTCCGAGACTAAATCGTTCTTAGTACACTGTTGAAATTTTTCTAGTATAGGTCCAATAATGGCACACTGCAGACGGTCTGGAAATTTGAACTTGACTTCACAAATACTTTCTGGTCAGGTTAATGGAAGGGGTCTCAAAGTGAAACAGGTTTGTTACCGAAAATACTCCATGGAATTATGTTTCTTTGGTTTTTATGAATATGTCAGGTAACTGAACGTCTGCTTGTTTTGTTTCTGCTCATCAGCTGCCGTCTGAGTTTATCGAATCTGTCGATCAGAGACTTGGTTTCAACAGCATTCCGAGTCTAATAACGAAGCTTGAACGCCATAGTGCAGTAAAGCGATTTGATGCTTCCAGATGTACCAAATACATGAAGGTAAATGCTCTAAGGGATTCCACATATAGAAATGATTTTGTTATTTTTGTATACACCGTTTGCAATTTTCTCCCAACTGAAAGATCAGACAATGGTTCTCATATTTTCATGAAGTATTCCGCGTGCAAGAAGACTTATTTTGTTGCGTCGACATCTTGTTGCGTTGTGTGGTTCTGATAGTTTATTTCCTGCTCTGGATTTTCAGGAACTATCCGGCTGCATATCTTTAGAAACCACATTTCCTGGAGAAGCCGAGTTACCGTCTAGTGCCAAGGAAAGATGTGATAGCGGAAAAGTTATCGATCTCTTTGGTGGAGTCGAGGTGAGTTAAATTGAATATATTTTATCTATAAATTCAACTGAACTTCCATCTCTTCTGAATTTCACATGTTTTTATGCACGTAGCAGATACACACAAGAATTTGAAATCTAACCCTGTCTAGATATGACTGTTGTAAAGATGAACTGATTTGGAGGTCCAGCTTTGTTTGTTTTCTTGCTCGATCGAGGTGATCAGGCGTTGATGTATCACCACAAGCTAATCGGACGGGAGGGACTTATCAATTCAGGTTCTTTGTATAAAACTTCGATGCAAAAACATAGTATTGTCATGTATTTAGTTTTTACAGAGCAGTTTTTCTTATCTTTTGGGACACGGTCATGGATTTTCTGCTGATCAAAGCAAAATTAGCTCTTGCTTGAAGCACGAGAGATGTCGAGAGCTCTCAAAGATATTGTATGCAATTACATTTGTGTCCACGTAAAGTAGTCTGGCGCTGAAAACACAGGATTTTTTTGTATCGATATCACAAATTAATTTTCCATCCGCAAATCCAGGTTTCTGCCTTCTCTATACTTGTTTTCACAATGTTTGTTGGATTTTACATAACATGAAATGAGAAATGTTGTCAGTTTCCTCGACCACGTGAAATGTGCATTTCACGTAATGAAACCTACTTGAAACGTGTTTCTATGAACTTTTTGTGTTTTGGAAGGAGACATCTACAGACATTTTGTTTCCTTTTCGTTTGTTTGATTGTTGTTGGTCTGCACAACTTTACAGCTCGTTTTGACGAAAAGTACTCCAGATACCCAGTTATTAATTATGAAGTCAATGTACAAGTTGAAGCAGTATAGAGCAATTGATGTTCAGGTGCATAAGCAGCAGAAATGAAAGCTGATGTTTTTCAGCTATTCAGATTCAGAACTGTGACACTGTCCAGAACTCTGCTTTAGACAAAGGTAACAGAATAGAAGTATCTAAAATATAACCACAGTATCACCTATTTTGATCAATCTATTTTTTTTTAAAAAAAAAAGCACCACTCAGCTTCACAGGTACTTCTCTTTTCACGAAAAATATTTATTATATATTAAAATATATTAAAATATATTTTCATTTATCATAAGTTGTGACAGCAATAAAACTTGCCCTCCTTGTGAACCACAAAAACAATAAATGTTTTGTCAAGTGTCACAGAAAAATTGCTTTCCAACCTTCTTCCCTCATGTATATGAGATATGTATACCAGTATGACTTAAACTGCTTGCCTGCTGTTTGCATCTTAATTGAAATTTAAATGTTCTCAAAATAATCTTTCCACTTCTTATTTTAGGTTGTCATTAGAGTCCTGTTTTACCCAGTAATATATGGCTGGAAGAAAAGTCGACTCGCTAGTAAGTAATAACAGACTATCAAACTAGGGAGAGCATGTTTGCAGAGGGAGGGGGAGTTGAGAGAACCTTTTTATTGAACGGAAAATAATAATATCCATTCTTCAAGACAGAGTTTTTTTAAAAAAAGTGAAGAGAAATAACTCAGTTCTCTTTCACTCACTAGCAATCAAACAAATCCAACTTGAACATTCAAGCAGTATATATGAATAAACTAATTAAAATTCAGGTTAAAATTTAAAATTTAGAAGTTCTTGATATATGTATATAATAATTATATTGAGAGAACTCTTATGGGAACAACCCTTCGAGCCCACAAATAAAAAACAAGGGGTATGATGGTAAATTCTCCCAACTGAGCTCCATTCTTTCTTTATAAGCAATTTGGGAGAAATTGGCTCTTTAACTTCAACAGCTTATTCTACTTGATCAATTTCTTATTTCTTATTACCTGTTATATAATTTTGTTTGAGGTTTGTAAAGAGAAGTTAGATGTTGATAAATTGTCTGGGGCTGAAAGGGTTAACTAATGCAAGTCTTGTTATACACAGGGAATCAACTAGAGGGTTTACGCTTAGTTTCTCTGGAGCTTCTACACAACTTATGTGTACTGGTAAGTTTGAGTTTACACTTTGTGAAACTTTACCGGTATAGTAGCTCAGCCAAGGTACTTCCATATATACACATAAGCTACAGTGAAGATGAGGCCTGGTATAATATTAAATTGTTGGAATATCTGAATTTATCATGAACAGGTTCTCCAATTTATAGGTTGTAGCGAATAATACAAGAAAATTTGAGCTAAAACACGGGAAAAAGTATGAGTTACTAAGAATTATTCTCGTAAACAGGGTCAAGTTTGAGTGTGGAGGTTGATTCCCCCTAACCCAAACCTAGTTGGAGTACCAACCCCCCCTCTGGGTATATATGTACTAGGAGATATCACGAGAACATGGTTGCTGTCCCCCCCCCCCCCAACAGTGTCAACTGACCCTGGATTTGCTAAAACTCATTACTTGTCTAGGTACTGATACATTTCTTATTAATAATTTGAGAGAATTTTGAATTACATGTTTAAAGACTTTGGAGTGGGTGATCAAAACTGATCATTATTATTAATAATAATTATTTTATACTGATAAGTTGTGGAGAAGATGGATGTTGATTATAAACTTCTGTTGAAATGGCTATTGAATGTTTGTGTGATTTATGACAATCGTTTAAATCTAAACTAAATTAGATACTTGATTTTTTGAAAACTTTTTGTTGTTCTAAGTCTGTAACTATTTTAAATTTTTTCTTGTTGTCTAGGATGATAGCGTTGCAACACGAGTTGCCAAGAATACAGAGGTGGTCTTCCATATGTTTGCCATCATGGAAAACAAGACAACTTTCGTGTAAGTTGCACAGATCATATTTATTTAGTATTTTATCCATTTTATCCATTTAATAGGGAGAAGTCACTGAAAACTTTGAGTTTTGTCTTCGGCACAAACACTCCAAAAGGTTCAACCAAATTCTGTTAAAGTAAATAAAATTGTTTAAATTGTGCAGGAATGCAGCGCAAGTGTTGGAAGATCTCCTTGGTGCAAGGAAAAGTTTGATTCAACTTTGTGAAATAGGTAAGTACTATTCAAGATATATTTTTGTTCTCCTAAAGATCCAGTAAGCTTGTGTTTGTTATTGTTTAGTCTATACAACATAACAGACAGTGCAGTTTTATCTTCACAGTCCATCCAGTGTCTAGTGTATTTGTATATATAACAATCTATATTCCATATTTCCTGATTTGGTGTTGTGAGTTTGTGATTTTAAGAAGTCTTAGAGGAATTAATTCACTGAGTCATTGAACTTGTAACAATTTGGTAGATTTGATGAGAATGTTTTGCGAATAGACTGCTAGAAGTAAGTTTTAGTATTTGTCAGTAATTCAACATTGTTAAAGATTGTGTGGGACTACATTGATTCAAAGTAATATAAAATTATTCTCCTTTGTCAACCAGGCAACCTTCGCAAGCTACTAACCGCATTGGACCAAAGTCAGATTGCCTACTTTTGTCGTGTGTTGGCATATGCCCTGACTGATATGGAGTCCGTGGAAGAGCGAAGCACTTGTAAGTCTAACAATATGCCAAGTTCTTGTTCAAATTAAAATGATAATAATTATAGGTAAAATTTAAAGTCTCTTGACAATTTTTAAAGGGTGCATTGAAAACACTTTGTTATAAACAATTATGTAAAAATTTGCTTTTAATTCCAGTACTAGCCCAAGATGAACAAGAGAAAAGTATGATGTGTCAAAAGGATATTGCAGATCAGAATCAAGGTTAGTTCATTTGATACATTATGGAAGATAGACATTAACAAGATGTGTTAATAGCATGAAAATGTTTGTTGTTGGTATAAATTCCCCCCTTTCTTGTTTTCTAGAAAATATTTTGCATGGAGAATTTTATGATAATTATTAAGAAATAGAAAAAACTTTAAATTTAAGTTGCTGTTGAAATTAAATAAAAATGTTCAAAAACCTGTTGTAAATTGGGGTATAAATAAAATAATAACATCCAGTCTGTAACTTAATTATAAAATTAGACTGTAAACAGAATGAATGTTGTAAAAACAATGAGAGCTAGACAATAGCAGCAGCCATTTTTCTTTCCTTTATTATCTTTTTTAGAAAAATACCTCAACAGATCAGTATTTTATGTAACAATACAGTTTCATTGTTTCTTCACTTTAGCAATGTTAATTGGATTCCATAAATTCCCAGTGTTTTATGTAACAATATATTATTTTTGTTTCTTTATTTCAGCAACATTAATTGGATTCCATGAATTCCTACCAAGATTAGTCGAGCTAGCATGCAAATCATTGTGTAAGTATCCCTTTTTTGTATATATTAAATGCCTGAAATTTTTAACTTGAAATTTCTCTTTACTTTCCTGAAACTGAAAAATATTTTAATTTGTAATGTTCATGTATGGTAATATTTGTTGTGTGTGTCATTTACAGCTGATTCACCTGTGTGGCCTTCTATGTTTGGTGGTGGCCGCGATGGCTTCATGGAGTGGCTGGGATTCCATGCCTTTCTGGAGGATGTTTTAGGAGACAGTATAGAAGGTACAATATTATAACTTCAAGGACTTGATAAGTTATATAAATTAGATTTCCCAAGTTCTACAACATGACCATAGAATAATACACTCCCCCCCCCATGAAAATTTGTTTGTAACCCTAACCCCTTTGGAAACTCCAGTTTTGGTCCATCCATTTCTCAAAAAGAAGTTAGATTTCTGAGCCCCCCCCCCCCTCCCTCCTTCTCTGCCCGCCTTCAAAAAACCTCCCTTTGTCTTCTTTGTGCATTTTTTCCCAAATATTGACTGATAAAATCTTGGGTCCGACATAATATCCTTCTAGTCTAGAAAGTAGTATTTATATGTAACTTGCATTTGATTGTGTTACAGATGATGAATCAGCAAGGCCCTCGCTGTCTTCATCCATGAAAATGATTCATGAGGTTGTTTATAAAGTGGAGGTCTTCTATGTTCTGTGTTTGTTCTTGACAGGAAAGCACAAAGTGATAGTAAGTAGAGGTTTCTTTAAATACTGTAATGGCCCCTTTAACAGAATGCTGTTAGCTGTCAAAGGTTTTGAATCCCCAACTGACTAAACAGAAGTTTGTAGTAAGTTATTTACAAGACCATTTCTCAAGAGTTGTCTTCCATTGAAGTAAATTTATCCTAAAATATATTCTTTGTTCCTTAAAATATAGATTATTTATTTCTTTATATCATTTTGAGTTGAGTAATAAACATTGCTCTTTGTTATAGCTTGAGCAAGATATTTAAAAATTTTGTACATTTGAGCTCGGGTGTCCCCATTTTGATAATTATAAATTTAATATGCAGGGGAGTTGTTCAAATGCGGAAATGGTTGTAGCTACTGACAGTAATTCATAATTTTTAATTTGTTTATTTCTTTCATTAGGTGCAAAGTAGGTTGTCAGCACTGAAATTAATTCCTGGAATGTGCAACTTGTTTGATAAGATGATGTGGCTACAGTCCAGCAATAGGTAGGCACCTAAAACATAACAATCATATAACTGAATATGTGATGCTTTTTTTAAAGTTACACTTGTCATTATGGTATTTCTTAATGTCAGTAGAGTAATGCAGCTGTTTTTACTATTCATGTAGACGACCTGATGCCATGGAAGTGGACGGCTCTGATCACGAGTGCACTCCTGTGAGTACAATCATAAATCAGTTACAATATTTCCAGAAAATTAATTTTCTTAAGCTTGTTTGAAACTAGTAATTGAAAAGAAACCATCAAAGAAATTTGATTTTCTCATTTATGAAAGGTAACAGTTTATACATGTAAGCTAGATTCTGGAGTAATTAATTTTTATGTTTTTAAAAATTCTGGTGGAATAACAATTATTATTTAGTAACATATTGAATAAATATAATTATTTATTTTTATAATATATGCATTCATATGCTCATGTATCCAAAGAACATTACAAGTTTAGAGTCATCTTTGAGCACTCAATGACTTGCTGTCTTTAAATTACAGGAGACTGCTTTGAAGATCCAGTTCCTGCGACTAGTTCACAGCTTTTGTGATCGGCATGAGTAAGTATTGATATATTTATTTCAATCTTCAACAACGGAAACCAAACAGTATGAAAAAACTTTTGATTTGAAATGATGATCTTAAAACTATTTTGTTTTGCTTGTCAGTATCTATAAAATAGTGTAAAATTTTGAAAACTTAACGTTGTGTTTCACTATCTTTACTAGAAACAAACATCTTATGCTGACTGCATCAGAGCTTGATGAACTGCAGGAATTGTATGGTACGTTGTTTATCTTTTAAGCACTTTTAACCAATAAAATTAATATTTTTGACCATTTATTTTGATCGATCATCATGTGGGTGCAACTAAATTTATTAGTGGAAATTTTGCACCAGTCCACATAAAAATGTATTTACATTTTCGGTTGATTTACTTACAGAACAAAATGACCTAGAGATTCCTGAGAGCTTAACCCGGATAAAAAGAAATTTGTGTTGTGTTGGAGAGAAAGGACTCTTGTCAAAGATCCTTGAAATCCTGCTCAAGTCACCCCCTACTGCACCACTGAGATTCTGGTTATCACGGGCCATTGAGGGCTTCTTACGAGGACGAGCATCTACTGGAGATCAACTGTTTCTCATCAAAAGAGGCTTGCTTGAGGTAAGTGTTGTCTTGGTGACCTGGGTTCTTTCTCGCCGTCAGGAGGTGTCACACCTAACTATGTTTGTAGGTGGGGCCACAAGTAATAGCCAGTTAAAATACTTTTAAAGCAGGCAATGGTTTTTTTCTAAATCAACCACTTCTTTTTTCTTGTGCTAGTCTTTGTCAATTAATATAAAGCTTTGTTTCCTCAGCATCTCGTTGACCACATCACCAGCAGCGAGTTGAAACCAAAGGAGATTTTGCAGAGCAGTTTTGACTTACTGGGAGAGCTAATGAAGTTCAATCCATTTGCCTTCGAGAGATTCAACTGTGCTGTGAACGAGAAGCAGGTTTGTAAATTTTTATCTCTACTGACTGACTTTAAACGCCAAGTGCGGTAGCTTAGCTAATCCAGTTCTCGGATGTAGCAAAATAAAATGAAGGAACTTTCTTTTTCAAGTATCTTATGTTCTCGTGAACATTTTTATGCGCAAAACACCTCTTAAGTAGTTTCTAAAGCTTGGAGTTTGATAAGTTTTTTCAAAGTATGATCAGTTCTAAAAGCATAACGATTGACGGAACAGCTTTGTGTCATTTTATACAACTACGCTTTGCACATTGTCCATTTTTTTAAATTTTGTATTAATACTGAGTATAAATATAGGTTGATTGACTGGTTGGTTGATTGATTGACTGGTTGATTGATTGATTGATTGGTTGATTGATTGTATGACTGTTTGATTGATTACTTTCTTGTACATGAAAATGCTATGCTCAGAAATAGGGATCATTCTTTCTTCCGTTTTCTTTTTACAGTTCGAGAAGTTCATCTCTGTGCTGACTGCTAACGTGATCGATTCCAACATGCTTATTCGCTGCTTAGTGCTGTCACAAGAACACTTCGCTACAAAAATGCCATATGCTGGTAAGTAAATTTTCACAAAGTTCACTTCAGTTCATACTCTTGAACCAATCAACTAATATTATATAGCTACTATGAGGAAAAGATAGATGTCGGCAAACATGTTGAGAGTGAAAAGATGACAACCATAGAAAAAGGCCGTCTTATGAGTGACTTGGCTTGGGGAAGGATCTAGCATTTGACTTGTTACTAAAATCAGGTTGTTCATCTTTTTAACAGGTGTGTGTCGGCTTGGTGCACTGATCAACAACTTCGACCAGCGAATGTTCCTTCTCTACAAGCTTATCAACACCATCACTGTCAGCACTTTGACGCAGGTATGTGGTAAATGTATTTTAACTGGGAAACTTCCAACCTCTTCCTCGCTCCGCAATGCAGCAGCAACATGAGAGGGTGTTAAGAAAATTTGTTGCTTCTGCAACCTAAACGTGATTGCAGCATCTAAACCAAAGAAATTGTGCTAACTGTACGTTTTTTGCAGTAACTCAAACTAAATCCGTTCTGTCTTCAAGGCGTTTTCTTGTTTATTTGCTCCTTATACAATAACTGGAACTAATTATGTTCTGTCTTCAAGTCATTTTCTTGTTTATATGCTCCTTATACAATCACTAGAACCAATTATGCTCTGTCTTCAAGTCATTTTCTTGTTTATTTGCTCCTTATACAATAACTAGAACTAATTATGTTCTGTCTTCAAGTCATTTTCTTGTTTACAAGTTACTCCCCTCGATAACTCGAACTAAATTTCTGTCCCCTCAGTCAATGTTTTGCTATTTTACTACCGATAACTCGAATCATTTTTCATTTCGCGTGAAAGTTAACGTGTAAAACTGTCTGGTTTCTGACAGAAATTTCCATCCTTGCTTTAACAGGAGAATGTAAGTTGTCTGAACACAACCCTGGTTTTCCTAATGTTCGCCTACAAGCAGGGCGAGCTCCCCGTCTACCTCAAGGTAAGCTGTCTTAACATGCTGTTCGGCACTTGTTCAAATTCAACTTTTCATGTGTTTTTTAGTTTTCCCATATTAATTTTGCATAATGCATTTTTACTTATCTTGTTTGTCTTTCAAACTTTAACATTTTATGTTCTTTATTCAATATAGGCATTTGTTCGGGAGGAGAACGTCCAAAGAAATCCTGGATTCATTATGTCCAACTTGAGGTAGTTATAATCGTGTATTAGCCACATTTTGCATCGTTTTGATTCACTACAGCGCATTTCCTTGTGCGCATGTTTAGTCTGATCAACAAAACATGGTCATTGTCCTCTCATCTTTGCACAATATTCGTTCTAATTTCTTTTCTTTTCGCCTTCAGAACATTGTTGGAATTTTGGAAGACGCATTACCTGAAACGTGGCAAAGACTGTTCCGCCCTTGAGCAGAGCTCGTGTATCAATTTTGACAACTGGAAACAAGTTGTCGACGTACTCGTGAATGACAACGCCAATGCAAACACGTCAGTCCTACATTATCTCCCAATGGCTGCTACAAGAACGACATAGCACCTGGATGAACCAGACACCATCGTGGTCACTGTCAGGGGTCCGCCCACGTCCTAATCCGTGGAAAGGCTGTGCATACATACATATGCGTTCGACAGTCAAAACACCCAGTTCCATTTGCTGGCGTCGCAAGCAACTGTACATGATCGAAAGTTCTGCGAGCAGCGACACGTGTGTTCAGAAGTAATACTCATCTGCGATTATGGCTTCAACTTGGCTGGACCAATGAACTGAGTAGGGGAATTGACACTGGGGCAGTGCCCTGTAAATGTATCGACTAGTATATATCGTTATCAAATACCGTTAAAACCTACGGCAAACCTTAGCCCCTTAATTTGGGTATGTCGTTTTTTCTTGCCCCACCAATGACAAGGAAAAATAATATTTCCAGTAATATCTTCTTTAATTAATGTAATCGGTACTTTTCAACTTTTATTCAATGGTTTGTGTATCATTTTAGTGAGGTCTGTAAATATATATAGACTGAATGTCAGTCCTGGATGTATTTCAAACAAGCCACCAATCTTTATCGGTTGTGCGCTTTTTGTGCATTTCATTACCTCGGCCATGCTGGCAACAAAATTTGCTTTTCTTACTATAGTATTAGGAAAAGCCTTGGTGATGTAATGTATATGAACAGAAGGTTGTTTGTAACGCTGTCCATTTTGTTTTAACGGTTTCAGCCCCACCCCTTAATGTGGAACGATAGGCTACACTTAGTTTGAAACATAAACTTGAAAAACTCTTGGAGTTATGACTAAGAAAGTTACTTTCTGTTTCATTTTGCGGTGGGCTGCTGCCGTTTCTCGCGTTGTCACAATAAATTCGAAAGCGGTATAAAACTCGGTGGGGATGAAACTGTTGAGATACTTTATCAGGTTTTAAAGTTAAATTTTACTGCTTTAATAGGTTTTGCCATTGAAATACATGTATTGAACAGCGAGGAGAAGAATATATTAAAATAATAAGAAAATGTTTCACTACGTATGGGGAAATTTATTTGATACACATTTTACTTAGTTTTTTTATCTTTAAATGTTAATAAAATTATCAGTTCGAAAGTTGTTTTCAATTAGTAATTTCAACTATGTTGAAAGAAAAGGATATTTCCCCTTACAATGGAAAAGGTATTGTGATCGTGGTAAAGAAACGTAAATGTGATTGCAGATAAAGCTTGAAACTCATTATGTACCATAACTTTGGTTCCTGGCTAAACTGATTCTTACTGGAATTGTACCTAAACGCGTTTCGAAATTCATTTTTTGGTATTACATCGTTATATCTCGGGCCAGCACTTACCGGTACATGCTGATGGGCTCATTTTTATAGCAATATCTTTGAAATGTATTTGAATGTGGATATTGTATGGATATCAACGAAGTTTATGGACTGATGGTAAAGTATCTTTGAAGTAAGTGAATGTTAATTGTATCTAAAAGATTACAACTTTTTTTCTAAAAACGATTAATTAACAAACCTAAAAATATGCTTTACCTTCAGTCTGTGTGATCTTGATAATCTTGCCAACTGATCGGATAAAAAATATGTCGTGGGATTTTCCCACATTAAAGACTGTAAATACGAATTAGTTTTACCAAAAAGATTTCTAGCACACGCACTACAGCAAATCCTCCATATTGGATGGCATTGCTTAAAAGTAGAAGGAATGTAGTTTCAGTTCAGAATTATGCTCGGTGGTTGTACAACTGTATCGATTTTGTGCAGTTCTGGATGTTATTTATTTGAATGAAACACATTATTTTTAGAATTATTTTTCGTACAAAACCTGCTGGCTCCGCTGTAAACAACGCAATAGATAAAATTGTTCCCAGAAATGTAGTCCATTGTTTGCATTACAATATGGGGGAGTAGTAGGCGAAACCCAAGAATATAGTAGGATATGGGGGAGGGGTAAGATGTAAGAACACGATAGATTTGTGGGGGAGGGATAGGTGAATTTCAATAACTGATTGTAGGTTATGGGAGAGGGGTAAGATGTAAGAACACGATAGATTTGTAGGGGGAGGGATAGGTGAACTCAAAGAACTGATTGTAGGTTATGGGAGAGGGGTAAGATGTAAGAACACGATAGATTT
>JAOBYE010065898.1:0-21145 GCA_025403585.1 Parazoanthus swiftii
TCGCCTTTCTTGTCTTTCCCCAAGCTTACTGAAAGGAAAGCACAGTTACAGGGATAAATACGTCCGTACCGTTTTCAAGCCCGACTCTCCGTGTACTTATTACCCATCAGTACCTAAGTGCTGCTCCATTTAATCAGTGTTTCTCTTTTAATTGTATATATATTTTACCAATGTCAAATCTTCATCGTTTTTACCACAACGGTTGACGTGTGACTCAAGTCACGTCCTGTCTCACTCATTTGGCCGCTTTAATTTTGTTTGTTTCTTTGGAATTTACTTTTAGTTGTTATTCCATTGTCTTTA
This sequence comes from Parazoanthus swiftii, assembly GCA_025403585.1. Taxonomy (NCBI): domain Eukaryota; kingdom Metazoa; phylum Cnidaria; class Anthozoa; order Zoantharia; family Parazoanthidae; genus Parazoanthus; species Parazoanthus swiftii. The sequence goes on from JAOBYE010065898.1 coordinate 304, forward strand.
TTTTGCAAGTTATTAATATATTTGGTAATGTTAAAAATATACATAAATCTTTTCCTATGCTGAATGGCTGATTAGTCTGCAAATAACTGTCAGTTAATGTAAATTGCTCGTGCACATTATTTCGCTCGGGGTTTTTGCTACAAATATCGTATCCATCTTGTCTGTGCGCTTCTCATTCCCGTTTCTCGTTCCAAGCAAAAAAAACAGCCATATCTTGAAGAAGCACAATCAATTATCAGCTCTTCAGTCCCATAATAGAGTCCAGATAGGAGGAAAAGAGTTCGGGTTTTCCTGGAGGAAAAGGCTTCAGTGTGCGGAGATCTTTCCCTTCCAGTGTCTCCATTAGTGAGCTGCAACGTAGGAAATTAAAACAAAAATATCTTAGCAGTTCTCGAGCTGTTTATTTTACTGTAAGTCAATCTGCAAGTAACGTTTTCGTTTTTCGTTTACGGTGTTGATGTTCAGTTTCAGTGAGTGGCAAATCAGTAGAGACATAAAGTTCCATTGAGGTTTAACGTTTCTGACAAACGGCAACAAAGGTACAAGAAATCATCATGATGGCCTTTGTTAAGATGACAAAGTTAAACATATTTTCCCATTTTAAAGCGTTCAAAAATCGGCGCTGGTTTGATAAAAAAGGGGCCCGTTACTTGCCTTGGGAAACTGGGTTTTTGGTCAGTTTCTATCCATGTTGTCTGCCGGATAACGCCACTAAAACCTTGGCCAAACGTATATGCAAGTCGACGAAAGTTAATACAAGTTTAACCTTCAAACTTGCGTTCAACTTGCGCTTCTAATGGCCACTGATGAAGAACTTGCACTGACCTGCATTCAAATTTGAGCTCGCTCATAGTCGATACAAGTCAACGCAAGTCCGTATAAGTTGGTGGCCAAACGAAACGCAAGTTGAACGCAAGTTTAAAACTTGCATAAAACTTGTATGCAATGACTTGCATTGACTTGCACCCACGTTTGGCCGGGACTTAAGACGTGGGTGTTAAGTTACCTTATAATAGGGTAGGACGAATGAATGCAGACGCATCTTTTTTGTTGGTCACGCTTTTGGCTACAATTTGTTTTATTATTCCCATTTCAATATCTGAGTAGCCAACCCTGAAGGCCAGTAGCGGTGGAAATGTCTATTTTGTTACAATTACTATGAATGCATGTAAAGAAACATGTCCCCTGTTTTACACACATGTACTCACCCACACGTTGCATAGAACAAATGACCATCCTTTTCTAGCTGACTTGCCAATTCTTTCTGGTGATTGTCCATCAAAAGCTCATTGATAACAACAATCAGCGAACGACCTCTCCTCAGGGTTTCTAAGACAGTTCCTGAACCTAAAGTGTACACAAAAGTTTAATTTTTAAAGGAATTTGGAAGCCGAGTGATTTTCCTTTAATATCAACCCTGAAAATGGCTTGGCAGTCAATCAGAAGCCAGATCTGGTCAGGATCCGATTCCCACCGAAAGCAAGTCATTGTCCCGATTTCCAAATCTGGTCAACAAAAACAACAATTATATTAAGGAACTTTGTCTTGCGGGAAGTTCGATAAACTCTGACGTCGCCGATTTTGATCCTGGCTCCTGCAAACTGACATTTTCTGTCAAAATGAATATATACATACACACACATGTGCGCACATACAAATAGAACTGTTCATTTCAGTTGATGAATAATCTTGTTGACGACTGAGATAATAAATCTATGTATAGTGCAGGAAAATAATTTGCCATCATTACATTTTACGTTTGCAAAACACAAACACAGTGAGGTTTACCAGTGCACAAAAAACAAATCCATGGGTAAAACGACCAAGCATGAAGAGCCACAGCAAAATGTGGTATACATGTACTGTGTGTAAGTTTCTTGTTATCGCCATGGTAGTTTGGTAGCTGAAATTTAAACCGCGGCTCAACAAAATGCGTCCTGATATTTTCCTGAATCGACGTATAAAGCTGCTCGATTACATACAAAGCGTCACCCAACAAAACATCAATATCCACTAAAACAACTAAGTTGATGTTTGATGGTTAAAACGAAGACAGCCATAAAAATAACATTATCGAGCTAAGTTGTGTTAGAACATAGTTGGCAACTTTTCGCGCGCTTTTTGTATGGCGCGAGCGTGGGTCTATAACTCGATAAACGCACGCCCGTGCGTCTATTAAATCGTCATACACGAAAGTAAGCAAAAATTGTGCCGAAATTTGAAAAACGTAAGGCTTTCAAATTTATGGAAAACGAAATATTAATTCAGTGAGGGCGAAGAACAAGAATTGGAAGAACAACGCTTCTGTCGTGCTCTCCCAACTTCCCGTGTGCACCCATAACTCGATAGACGCACGCCATTTCTTAATTAACGCTGCCTCAAACATGCCAATTGTACCATTTGCCTTTCAAAGAATTTACAATAGTTGTGTCCAGATGTCTTGTACATTTGATAATCTCTACACACATCTACCATGAATTGACTTTACATGTATTCTGTATATAAGTAGCAAAGACTTCTGAAACAAAAAAACTGTACAATCTTTCTAAAACACAGACCTGTGTATCCAGGTAATAACCCCTCTTGCTTGGTTATCTTTAAGTGTTACGTGTGAGTCAAATCATATACATGTGTTAACAGACAACACATCTGATGTTATATTTCTCAGGTGTTTTATCCCTCAGGTGTTATATCCCTCAGGTGTTATATCCCTCAGGTGTTATACCCCTCAGGTGTTATATCCCTCAGGTGCTATGTCTCTCAGGTGTTATATCCCTCAGATGTTACATCCCTCAGGTGTTATATCCCTCTGGTGTTATATCCCTCAGGTGTTATATATCTTAGGTGTTATATCTCTCAGGTGTTATATCTCTCAGGTGTTATATCCCCCAGGTGTTATATCCCTCAGGTGTTACATCTCTCATGAGTTATATCCCTCAGGTGCTATATTCCTCTGGTGTTACATCCCTCAGGTGTATATCTCTCATGGGTTATATCCCTCAGGTGTTATATCCCTCCTTGAAGGTATTATATCTCCTCAGAAGTCACTATCCCTCAAGATGTAAACTTGCCCTTCCAGTTTTTGGTGTTCAGGTACTTGCCATTCAGGTGTTACATAATACCTTCAGGTGTTACACCTTAAGAAGCTAGCCCTTCAGAAGTTAGCCTTTCAGGTGTTACATGTATGTACTTCCAGATGTTATCTCTTCAGGTGTCAGTATCCCTTCAGATGTTTGCTTTTCAAGCATACATTAAGTCAATGGCTGTTATCCCTTGCAGGTGTATAACAGGCCTTTAGGTGTAACAGGGGCAGATCCAGAATTTTTTTAAAACGAGGAGGGGGGGGAGGAAATATTGGTACTTGTGCTCCAAAAGACATTTTTTCAGTGTTTTTCTCATAAATTGTTTCCAAAAATGCAGACAATTTAATGAAGTGAAGGGGGGAGGGGGTAGGCTTTGCTACAGGCTTCTTTAGGGCTGGTGTTACATGTACAGTATATCTAATTCAACTAACTTACTAGCACTGTACAAAGTACCACTGAGTAAATTCAATCTATACAAAAAGAATTCTAACTAACCTGCATGACTGATTACAAGAGATGCTTTGGATATATCCTCAGCAATCGAGTCTTTGTATCTATAAAACTCTAACTTGAAGTTACTGCTGCTGCACTCTTGAGGTTCAAATGCTCCACGTCCAATCTGCAGAAGTAGTCGGCTGTATCCTAGCCTTTGACATAACTGAAATCCAGAGAGGCGATATTTTAAATAAGTATTTAAAAGTACTTACAGTATAATAACAATTATAAGTTAGTATGGGTAATCAAATGGTGACGAGTGAAATTAGGAAATAATTTCACGCACATTTTGTCAAAATTCTAATAATTTCCCGAGCCTTTAGGGGAGGGAAATTATTAGAATTTTGATAAAACGCAAGTGAAATTATTTTCTAATTTCACGAGTCTGCCATTTGGTTACCTTTTAATATCATGGGTGACAAATTACGCTCAAAATCGCCGGTGGATTTTTTACATTGTAATTTCACATGTGAAATTATAAATTAATGCTGAAATTTCGCGCCGAAATTAAGGAGTAATTTTGTCACCTATGATATTATCGGTATAACTGTTCCTGTGAACCCGCTAAGGTTGTGTGAGTTCACGCTTCAATCTACTAGCCTTTCAAGCCTAATTTCAAAGCTCTTAAGTTGTTTAGCCTTCAAGGTTTTTATTTGTGTTTCAAAATGATCAAAGCATAAGGTAATAAAGCCTTGGTATCCCCGTTCTGTTCTGGATGGACAGCAAATTCTGAGCGATATTTTTGCTCAGTTTGCGAGTGGAGAATTCGACGATGGAGAGCCAATTGACGAGTGTAAGAACGATAAATGAAAATAACTGCATTTCGTACAGAGGTGCCTGCCTTTATCTTCTTCTTAAAAAACGGTTAAAGTAAATTTCCAAAAAGGGGGCCCCGCTTCCCCCTTCTTTCTCAAAAGCCGGACGCCGAAGCCTTGGACTGTGTATAAATTATTATAACTAGAAGTAATCAAAGATTAAGTGCGTTCGAAAGGGCTGCCTAGGAAAGTACATTTCCATTGAAAAAGTTCATTTTATTGGGTAGAGGAAGAAGGGAATGGGTACTGGAACTTAACATTTCACAGGTATTATTTTTCATAATAGTAGTATTTTTAACATTATGCTGCCTTTGAATGTTCTATTCATTAAATATCGAAACAGATCAGCATTCTATATTTTTACAAAAGTTAAATATTATTCAAGAAACAGACAGGGAGATGTTGCTACATGTATTTTAATTTAGTGTGTTGAAACAGTTATACTGAACTCACACTCTTTGGTTTTACTTAATTTATCACACGCAAACTGTAGCAAACAGATGTAGGCATACAAGAAACACTTTATTTCTAATCACAATCTCAAATGGGCTTTTCTTAATGAGCAAACTATAATTATACTATTATATTGAATCGGAAGCGAATGTGTTCTTCCAATTTTTTAACTCAAAACTTTGCCAACAAGAAATCGTAAAGGGACATACCTCACAAAATTCCTTACTAGAAACTTTCTCGATTAAGCAATCAAAGCTTGTTGTCCCAACAGTAACGAAAATGTATTTTCCATCCGTCCGATCCACCATCTTTATTTTACTTTGAGTAAGCGCCTGCGTTGCTGTTCAGCGGTCTTAAGAACCGATTGATTGTCGCCGGGTTTTCGGAAGAGCTTCGGATCCTCGAGCTGAACTCGGAGCGCTTCGTGAATGATAAACACTTGCCTCGCTTTGGTGTTATTCTTGCGAGCACATTGCAGTGGAAAGGCAAGAAATGCAGGCAAAGGCTACAGTCAGTTTGAAGAAGGAAATTTCCCCATCTAGTTGTGTATATACAAGCTGTTACTGGTAAGAAACAAGTAGTCCAGCTCTTCTAGCATTTCCTGTTTGTTATTGGTCCTCAATATTTTTTTTACGAGAAATCCATGATCGAACTCAACCCAACTTGACTAGAAATACCGTACCAGACAGAAACAGAAATATCATTGCAGCCACACTGAATTTTCAAAGTTGAGGTAGTTTTTCTTTTTTGTCTGTTTTCAGGAAAGTGTTAAATCGTGAAATATTTTTTGAAGATTCCTTGTTAGTTATATAATGTTAAATGGGATTGAAATGAAGTTTTGAACCAGCAGCTCTCTCTTTTTGGAGTGTGTTTTGATTTTGTATTTCGCGGGGTTTTCCCGTGATAGCAGCTTCGTAACCCCAACTTTTCTTATCTTTTTATGCCAGTATATAATACAGAACTATCCTTTTCTCAATGATTTTCAATAATTTGAATAAAAAAGAGAAGTAAGTAGAAATTATGGCCATTTTGAACTGCGTTTTGGTCTATCAATTTTTGACAATTTTTACGGAAACTTTTCCGGAAGAATTGTCACACCACATTAAATGACCACTTTGCTACAGTCGTTTTGTTGTCCATTTGGCGTCGTAATTTTTTATTTTTATATATAAAGTAACAGAAACGGATTAAAAACTTCGTGAAAGAGTTGCATTAACCTTTATTGTTGCCAAAATGGTTTTCAGCCGTAAAGTGTTGCTGAATAACCGACAGTATGTACCAGGTTCTTCGAAGTTGTAGCTTTGTACATGTCATGTTCAATTTTCTTTGTTTAGAAAACATCAATAGAATTTCCATGTTAATAGCACGTGGCAGTGTGTTTTATCCCATAAACTTGCAACCAGTAAAATGGCAACAATCATTGCTAGTTAAAAGTAAAATTGAATTTATATTATGTATCTGCCCAACCAGAAAACTGACAGAAATGAAATCATTGAACTTTTCTACTACACCCAGGCAGGCTTGCATAACTTGTAGTTGTAAAACCTGCTTCAGTCCTGATTTCTGCCACCAGGTCTAACAACTGTTTTAAAACATTTAACTTAAAAATATCACCTATTGTACTGGTAGTTTGAAATTTATCTTCTGTAGAACTTTCAGCTCTTCAAATACCAAACTTGTGCCTTAATTAATGTATCAAGGGACAGTACTGCATCTAATGTCATATCACCATAATAAAGCAAATCGTTTGTGTTTTTTCTCTTAGTGAAGAAAATGTGTGGAAACTATGTGAAAGAATAAGAGACGAGAAAATTGATGACCTGAATGATTTCTCTGTTGTATTTATCTCAAACAATGACAGGAAGGTAGGATTTATCAATAAAATTATTTAGACTTTTTATATTCTGGTCAATAATTTCTACAAACTCTGTCCTGAGAATAAGACAAGACAAGGGCTAACCATGCTTGCAGTCAAATGAGGGTGACAGGTGACACGTACATACCTGTATATACTTGTATAGACGAAAACTCCAATCACCTACATGTATCTGTCAAAGGCAACAAAATGAGACCAGAAGTTAATTTGCTTAACCCATTCAACTCCAGCCAGTTTATGAGTATGTAAATTCTCCTTAAATTATCCACACAAAATAAGTTGTTTGGTAATGAGAATAAAGCAATTGATCATACACAGCAATTTATCTAAGATGAAAAACGAAATTCTCCAAACCTGTTTACAAGAAAACTATAGAGGCAACTGAGAAGATTTCAGCAATACCCCTTATGGCATATCTTCAGCTTAAAGGGTTAATGTATCAACCCTTAAATAATTACTGATCAAAACATTTTGACCAGTTTTTGATTGCCAGCGTAAAACTGGGGTTAGTACATGTACCATACCCCTTCTCCCTCTCTCTCATGCACGGCAATTTTAGTAAATCAGATGGATGTATGTGTCTAGTAAGAAACAAATCCTAACTTCGTACAACCATGTCCATGTACATGTACATGTACTTTCACCAAAATTGTCATATCGCAAATACTTACTGGTTTGTCTCCTTGGATAAGATACCTTTATGGATGCAGAAATCATCACAAGATCCTTTGACGCCAATTGTATGGGTATGTAATTTGGATCTAATCAACTTTAGTTAGTGCATAGGGAAGTATAAATAAGAGCACACTTTTTTAGATTAATGTAAGACCTGATAAAATACTGGTATACATCAAAACTATACCCAATTTTAAATACCCTTGGTCAAAAATGAAATCATGGTAATTTTTTCTTTACAGTAAATGCCATTACTATGCACATGTAGTACTTACTGTACCAATTGAAATAATCAAAATATTAGTATTACTAAAAGACCTGATTGTTTAACATTCCACAACTTATTCTCTTAGAGGAACAAATATTAAATATTTTATCTCCTCCAAAACCATATTATACAGTCAACTACTTGATATGGCCTGTTTTTGATGTCAACGGGTTTTAATTACAATATATGAATTTACAAGAACTTTGCAAGTTTTGGTTTCACATATTAAGTAAAAATTTATTATAAAAATTATTAATAAAAAATTAATTTTTAGTGTTACCTGAACATTAGAAACTTGGGATAAGTAGTTTTTGTTAAGACATTTTATGGGTACTATCCATCAAGACTAGTTACAGTTAGAACTGCAGCACCAAATCAGACTAAAACCCTTTTAACTCGACAGGACTACCATGTTGTACTTGTGAAAAAGACTGGTGGACAAAGCTCTGTGTATGATCTAGATTCAATTTTACCATTCCCGTGCCCTTTTGAGCAGTATGTGCTACAAGCTGTACAGAATGAGCGGCAACTAAAGAAACAGTTTCACAGGTACAGTATACAGGACATGTATTGACTGTTATTGATGTGAAGTACTTGCAGATTTCCTTTTTTATCTTTTTTATAGTATGTTGGGGGAGGTTAATTCAGGTTTCCAACAATATAATCATTAGGTTTGACATTGACACTCAGTATTAATGCTGTGTTTTAATTTGATTTGTTCTCAGTTTCGTTAAACATTTTCTTAAACTGTTTTCTTTTTCAAATTAACGGCATTTTTTTTAATGTTTTTATTTTTCTACTGTATGAAAACAGATTTTATTTTTTGAGTGTCATTTAAAAATAGGGGCATGGCTCAGTTTTCTTATTTGTGACCCTGTTAAACTGTATCCCCCTGACCATGTACATGATTGTATTTCTATTCTTCATTCCCTCTTATCCCTTGCACCCCTCCTCCTTGGGTACCTACATGTACCCTGTACCCACCCCTACTCTTTGAGTACCTACATGTACCCTGTACCCACCCCTCCTCCTTGAGTACCTACATGTACCCTGTACCCACCCCTCCTCATTGAGTACCAACATGTACCCTGTACCCACCCCTCCTCCTTGAGTACCTACATGTACCCTGTACCCACCCCTCCTCCTTGAGTACCTACCCCACTTTTATTGTTATCATCATATATTGGTCCCGTGTCCACCTCTGTCAAAACTACAGACTCCTAGTACAGTCATGTAGTTTAAAAATTTAATGCAGTTAAAAAAAAAGTAAATCAGTCGAGAAAACACAAAAATCAAATGGCAAAGCAGTGAGTGAGTTGGCGAGAGACTACTCCTTTCATTGCACCTGCAATCCTCCTGGCTAGCAGTCTCTCCTTGAGTTGCTTTCCATCTTGCCACTCAGTTTTTGAAAGAGACTGTTCGCAACTCTGTTTTTTGCTCAATTAGGACACTGTCAGTAGTAGTATGAAATTAATAAAGAGAATAATTATCCTTAATGAATACTACTGATATTCACTCAGGAGCATAACTTTGCTGATGGGTATCAAATGTTAATTATATAAAGATAATAATTATAAATTTCTTGCAGAAGAAAAAGTTCAGTGATAATTTAATATGTACCATCGTTGATGTATTATTGCTTTTGATCACAGGAAATTTCGAGTAATTCCAGCTGAGGTGTTTCTGAGAACCTTTGCATCTGACAGATCACACATGAAACGGCATAATGGTCAGTGGATCACACCACCACCCTCATATCCACCAATACGAACAGTTGGTGAGTAATTGATCTTAATATATTTTACAGTAGAAGAGGGAAGTCTGAAGTACAGAAAATATAGACCTCGCTATACATTATTGATCGAATCATGAACCAGCAAACTTCCATTTTACCAGTTATGGTTTTTTGTTCTGGTATTAATTAGCTTATATAAAGAGAAAGTTAATTAATACCATATTCAATTACAAATAACCATGCAATGTTCTGTCTTTGTTGCAGATAACACTATGAACCTTGACGATTTCATCGACATGTCACCAGACGAGGGTGAAGGGGAAATCATGGATTACAAGACATTCATCAAGACTTTTAGTGGCCCTACCACCTGATCTGTAACTGTATACTGACAATCCTTCACTTTTAATGTGTAGAGCATAATTATCTGTACAATGTACATGTAGGCAGATTGCTACTAGTAATACAAAAGCTGGTAACTTTTGCTTAAGTTTCATTTATTTACAAATTGAAGTCTAGTGCAAACTGAAAAGGATGTACAAATTAATATACAAAACAATAATGTACATAAAAGTGACTTTTTATAAAATGTTTAACTCCCCTTCCAGGGTTATGACAATTGGAATAAAAGTACAAAAAATATCAGGAGAGTTGAGAACTATAATTGTCTGATCAAAAGTCACTTTATGCTTTGGTTTTGCACTTTGTCTAGTGTCTTCAGTTGCAGATCAGAAATACACTTGCATACTATGTAATTTTGATTATAAGATTGCATGATTGATTGCATACTGTAAGTTTCATTCGTTTGGCTTGCCACATACTTCTGATCAAGAAACTCTAATTTAGTTCATATAAAATAATGAAGAATTTTTGAAAAAAAAATGTAAAATGCATTCAAGTTTTACTTAAGTGAGAAGGTCCTTGAGTTTGCTTAAAAAGGTCCTGGAAACTCCTGGAAAAGTCCTTTAATCTCACAATCATCTAGTAAATAGTGGCAACCCTGATATTTTCCCTGTTACAAGCTTCAAATATAGTTTACAAGTTATACAGTATATAGTTATTATACACTGTATAATTTAATATAGACATTTTGTTTGGATTGCATTTACTACTGGTACTGCAGTATGATTTTGCCACTTTAATATTAAGTAGTAGTACAGGCTACTGGCAATTAGATTGTATATACAACTAATATTAAATAAATTTCTACATTTGTCAATTAAATGAATGACATTGCATGACTTGTGAATTGTATAATGTATAATTTCAAATACATCTGTGTACAGGTAGGACTTAATATATTGTACACTGTACAACAATTCAACATTAAATAAAAAATGTGAAATACAAATTTTACTTCCACACTTCCAGTACATAATACTTCAGAATCTAAAGTATTATTAAATACTGTCAGAGATTGTAGCTGAATGCTGTAAATTGCCTTTCAATGAGTGTATAACAAGTTTTAAAGCCACTGGGCAAATAGGTGGGGAGGGAGCATAGAAGTAACTGATTTGACATAATTAATAGCCTCCAAATTTTTGCCTTATCATTTTTCAAATATTTCCTACATTAATTATTTCTACATTTAGTTTCCCAAAAAAACTGACAAACTTTTCCGGTTCCCAATAATGAAACAGGTTTTCTCATGACTGATAGCCCCATTTACCCTTAATCCACTCCTGTTTACTTTAAATAACTATCAACATCTGATTTCAAAAGTATGTTCACTTGACTGGTTTTGAGAATGTATATATAATCAAGATATCCACTCCAAACCTTAGATGAACTGCAAAATTCTCCTGACCTACAAATTTAGACTTGTAACAAGAATTTAATAACTTATCATTGGTATCTTTTGGGAGTGATAATATACAGAAAAAGTCATGAACCTGTAGAGTGATCGAACTGAAGAAATTTAGGGGCAGACCATCAGATCTCCAGGGAGGGGGGTGGGCAGTCTGTTACCAAAAAGAATCATGCAAGACAATTTATTTTTATTATGAGTAAGAAAAAAAACATGCAAAGGTGCGACCACTAAAAAGCAAGCCCAGCATTTGCCAAAAAAAAATCTTGCAGCCCCAAAGCTACTAAAAAAATCCTGCACAAAAAAACTGCCCAACCCGGAGATCTGATAGCCCATCCCTTAGTAGATATTTGTTTAGTAACACCTGCCTAACTTGGTAGAAAATTGTATCAATTGCTTCAGAAACCCAACATTTGGTGAGATCTCTCTCTTACTTCGAACAAGTGTTAATGCTTTCTTCAGGCTCATATCCTGGTATCTGATGAGGTATGCAAGCACAAGAGTGGCTGACCTGCTCACTCCCTCTCTGCAGTGTACAAGAATTTTGCCATCTTTCTTCCCCGACTCCTTCGTTCCAATTGCTTGAGCAATGAAGTCACAGCTTTCATCAAAATATGGCATTATCTTGAATCCAGCAATATCAGTAGCTTCTATTCCTTGGTACACAATTCCTGACTTGTAATAATCTGGTCCAGTGTTGACGTGGTAAAATTTTTTCTGACCATATGCAGCATTAAGTACATGTGTGACTTTTAGTCTCTGAAGCCTGGCCTCATCAAGAGCAATAGAGCTGAAAATTAATAGCGAACAAATAACTGTGAAAGTGCAATTTGTGTACACTCAGTCATGCATATTTAGCTACTGTACATGCAAAAGATAGAGTATTAGTTACAGTATTGCTCTGATGAAGGGCTGGCAAAGTGCTAACTTGCTCAAACTACAGTTAATCAGTTTTATACCTCAGAACCATATAAACAGCAAAAAAAATACCACAGTTATGATCAAACCACATAATCATAATTTAATAAAATTAAAAAAATATGTAAGTTAAAAAATTGTAGACCTGGTAATTTAATTTCCTTAGACATCAGGTTACTTAAAAGCACAAAACTAAATTGATTGCTCTCACTTAATAGTAATTAAATAACAGTACTTACAATGTATATATATTGGAAAGTGGCTGAATTTCTAATTTGTATGAAAAACATAAAAACTTATAATTGCATTTCCCTAAAAAGGGAGGTTAAAAATTGTTAATTATCAATAGTAACCTGACTGTTACAATTATCCCCTTCTACATGTAAGTATCACAATTTTGGACAAATATTTAAAATATTTGTTATAAATTTAATTTCAATCAATAAATATATTTTCCCCACAGAAGGGTCTGCAACATTTTCCTAAAAATTATTTCTAAAAAACTATAATTTTTGCTTTCAATAAACAATATAACTGTAGAAACAAATTAGCTAAAAGAGTTGTACCCTTTCATAATTCATACATGTACATATAAGTGTATTCCTTGACGTTTAAAATACCGTAATGGTGCAGAATGTAACAGTGTTTGAATAACTTGATTTCTAAACAAATGAAGTCACAGTAGTTTTAATTTTTCACAAACATGAACTTGCTTTGTGATGACTACTTGATTGCTATTTGACTGAAGAAGATTTTAATATTAAACATAATAAAATAATGTGGTTTTACTTTCAAAATTGTCAACTCTACAATGACAAAGTTGATCTGGGATTGGCTTCTTTGGTCCTGAATTTTTCATTCAAAACTCTCAGTTATCATGCCCTCAGTTGTGTTACAGTATAACAGTGTTTAACACAACTGCATGAGCTCTCTTTGGGCTTGGTTGGTTTTTATAGGCAATAGAATATCAATGATTTCAACAGCCATGTAAATTCTGTAAACTATAGTAACTAGTGGGTCAGGCCAATGATTGTATGACCATGACAGAACCAATGTTCAATATCTTCAAGTTCAAAGGTGTTTTGTGACAATCAGAGCATTTAATTAAAAGATAGTAGAGTTCAGAAATACTGTACAGTAAAAAAGGTGTATAAACTAGTAAATGAATAAAGTTTCAGTAAACAGCAAATTTCTCATGTTCACGTCCCAAAAAAGCTGGTAGAAAATCATAAAACACCCCAGAGAATGGTGAAGTGTCAAAACACAGATCAAACCCTATCTTTCACGGAGCATAAAGTTGGAGGCTTGCGGTCTGTTGAAAGTGTACGAGTTTGGCAATAAAATCCGCTTAATATAAAAAAAAGTTGCCAATCTTAGCGGGCGATCACATCGCAACCGGAAACTGAAGCGATCGAAGTCCACAAATATAAATTATGACAGCGACCAAAAAAACATCTGCCTCTCTCTCATATTGAAATGGTATCCTTCCTTCGAGCAGAGATCTCGTTTAACCAGAAATCTCTGCTCACAGGGTAATGAAAGGCCAATGTAAATTTTGAATGTTATATTTGTCAAGAAAGTTATGACCTTGTATGCACTACGGTCATTTAAAAATGTGAATCGTGAATGACGTAAAACATACTCACGCCTCCCCGATGAATATGCCATCAAACACTTCATTGAAGGCGGCAGATGGCATCATACAAAATCCATTGGCAGGTGCCGTGATAATACTTTGCAGATCCTCTACAGTTACTTCCACATTCTTGGAAAAACTGGCATAAGAACCGGCTGCTTCAGCTTGGTGCGCCATCATTTCCCAACGCACCGTGGGAGACTGGTCTCAGCCATGCAACAATGAACACCGTACCCCTCCCCTCCCCTGACAGAAATATCAAACACTATTCTATTTATAAAACAAAGTGATTTTTAGTGATTGATGCTCAACTTGTGGTCAACTATTGAAAGGTTTTGATGAAGTTTTTCTGTTTAATAAGAGAAAGTATTTTGGATCTTAGTACTTCAAGACCCGACATGGTATTTGCTGTTTACTGTTTGGCTGTGTAGGGGAGGGGAAGCTGACTCAAAACCAATCACTAAAATCAGTATTCCCCCCCCCCCTGGTGCATGGTTGGTGGGCAATCAGCAATGCCACTACTTTTCAGTTCGAAGGTATGCATATGTATAGTTTAATTTGTATTTGTGTTACAATTCAAGGGAAATAGTGACTTTCTTTTCGAAATAAATAAAACCCATTACAAACGGCCTGACTCTTTGTGCATAACACGTGTCGTCAGCGGTTTCTGAAGCGATTTTTTGAACGACAAGGCCGGCGGATCGGAGCAGGGAGAAAGGTGTGGCAGACTGGCAAGAGGGCGCCCCCCATTTCGCGGGCCAAGAAAAGATTTTTCTCCGCAACACACACTCACATTTGTTACTTGTCCCTGAGCGCGAATTTTTTTCTCCTCTTCTCAGATTTTATTGTCCGATTGTCTGCTGCGAAATACGTGGTTCCGGTACTTCGTGCACTCGATAATGACAAAAACAAGTTGTTGACATAGGTCATTAGCAGATGCTTTGGTAACCGTCAGTTTTCATATCATCATTTTTGTGATTTTTCGTCTGAGTTAATGTTGAGGACATTTAGACAGCAATGAGGGAACATTTTCATATACACTTTGCCAGAAGCCAATGAAGGAATAATAGTGACACTTACAGTATGTAGTGTTTTTGACACAAAATTTTGTCGTACTGTAGTTATTTTGTTGTTATGTCAAAGCTGTTTCAGTCTAAGGAAACGACCGATTGATTGTGTGACTACTAAGTTTCCTTACATGGACCTATTTTTTATATCTTGTCATATTACCTTGCTATTTGTTGGCTTCAGTTTCAAAACATTTCAAATCATATGCATTTTATACACAGGGATAAAAAGAACATATCTTACAGTCAAAACTTATTACGAAGACGTAGTGATGACGTCATCAATGATAGGTCAAAAGTTATTTAACAATTTGTTGACCATTATTCAGTTACCACTGATGTCAAGTTTCGTTACAATTTACTCGATAACGAGGTAAGGAGGGGGGGGGGGGGGGGGACTTTCCCCCTTTCCCAAATTTTTCTAGACCAAAAATGCCAAGTCTGAAGGTGGTTAAAGTGCAGCCCCTTAACAACATTTATCCGTTTTTTCCATGGGAAATCAAGCTTATAAACTCTTATAATTAGATTTATCATCATAAGAAGCTTTTAAAGAACCAATGAGAGAGGAAGGACAACTATAACTTGCAATACTGTAATCTTTCACCAAATCTCCTTCATATCTAACAATCCATTCTGATTCGGTGATCAGGTTCAGATCAGCGAACTTTAACCTCAGTCAATGTCTTTGTTTATATACGGATTGTGTACAGTCTGCTTTTCCAAGCGTTCATTGACGCTCAAGTGACGTGTTTTGGCAGTCAACTTACCTGAGTTACCTCCATAGCGTGTGCCCGGAGTATCGAGAGCTTTGATAAAACACCCAGGAACTACCTGAACATGCGTAAGCTGGCGCTCGCCTTACTGATTATGCTGTCCGATATGGCGATAGGTAGGTGACAATTTGATACATTTGGAGCGGTTTTGTCCCAGTTTTCCATCTCAAGTGTTGGCAAACACGGTACAAACGAAACACGTATGTACGCGCATCAATTCTGAACATCAATTCAAACAACAAAACTTGACAGAAAGCCGGCGGTCAGTCTCGTCCAGAGGAAGTTTTGCTTCGCCTCAGCGAAATTTAATACCCTAGCCAGGACCTTTGCATATATTCTTTGCATATAATCTTGAATAATATCAAAATGATATTAACCATAAGGCATAACATCTCCGTTGTTCTTGCATATGAGCAGCCTCAACCTCAAGGCAAACAAACTGAATTTTAAAAATATTTCTGGCTGTACAAGACAAACAATAATGTTAATACTTGTTTTTGAAAGATGACTTGCAAAGGCATGTTTTCTTTTTATTACTTAACTATATATAGTTCACTTATTTTCTATGAATTTAGGAAACACAAAATCTTTGCTAAACCTCGGAGTGGTTCGAGCGTCAGATTTATCTGGTTCATTAATGGCAGCACCAATAAGTAAACTTAACATGTCCATGTTAAGAAATGAAGGAACTTTAGTTGTCAGGTAACTAAATTAAAACCTATGCCTAATAAGAACTTAATTGGTCCTTATTGTGTTTGATTAAAGATGTGTCCAACACTGATATCTGCATTTTCTGAAGCAGAGTGCGCCTAAATATCAGAAATAAGATGTTAGATGCTCAGCGCTAATCTCAAAAAATTATTGATAATCTGGAATAACTCTGAATTTGAATTTAACTTTTATATCTAAAATCTTCTAAAAACTGAGCTTGTTTATGTAAGGTGACGTTTTTCCCTTTATGGTATGTGTTATTCAGACTGTTTTAATTCGATTTCAGACAAACATTGGCCAACCTTGCTTATTGATCATTTTGACGTAGACCATAATGCATCCTGATTTGGGTTTCATCTTTGCCGGCGAATCTTGCACAAATAGTTCCCATGCCACCCCTTCCCAAAAACAAACAAACAGGCAGAAAGACAGGCAGACAGACAAACAGACAGCAAAGCATTCCAGGTTTATGATTGTGGAAAAATAGACAAAGCACCACTCATGGCAAACGAAAAGAGGTGTCTTTGAGAAGGCTATTTTCACTGTAATCGAGGCCGATGGGCGAGGTGACGGGAAGGTCACGGGAAAAAATATTTTTCGAGTTTTTTTTAAATGTCTAGTTAGATATATTTTTGGTCAATTCCTCAATCTACTGCAGCACTTGTAGCACTAGAACACAAGGTTGGCTATTTAACATCACGAATTTTTAGTCGTTAAGACTAAATTTTTTAGTTAACTGTCAGCCGCGGGTCTCCGTCAAAATCTCGTGGGTTTGCCCAAATTACTCACTTACTTACTTACTTACTCACTTACTTACTTACTTACTCACTTACTTACTTACTTACTCACTCACTTACTTACTCACTTACTTACTTACTTACTTACTCACTCACTTACTTACTTACTTTCTTACTTACTTACTTACTTACTTACTTACTTACTCACTTACTCACTTACTCACTTACTCACTTACTTACTTACTTATTCACTCACTTACTTACTTACTTTCTTACTTACTTACTTACTTACTTACTTACTTATTTACTTACTTACTTACTTACTCACTTACTTACTTACTTACTTACTTACTTTTGAAAGAGAGGGGCACACTAAAAATCACAAAGTACCTAACACGTATAAATGTTAGTGTAATTTTACAGTAAAACTATTAACTTGGACAGCGAAGAGAGCCCCCCCACCCTGGATCCGCCACTGCCCAGATAGATACAGTTGTATTGACATTTGTTGGAAGTCGATGGTACAAACATTTGTTACGTCTCCTATACTTTACACTAGGTTAAAAACGTGTTAACTAAAGTGTTATGAATGTTTGGTATAATACAGTAGCACAATTGCAACTTGCTTTAGCGGAACACAGCTGACCGTAATTTTCCGCGCGCTTCTTGTACGGCGCGAGCGTGCATCTATAACTAGGTAACCAACAAACATGAGTAAACAAAAAAGTGCTTTGGCAAAACTCAATGCTTTCAAATGGAAAGCGGAATATTAATTGAAGGCGATGAACAAGAATTGGAGTTTCAGTTTAGATGTGGGTTTTCTTTTCGAAAACAATCCAGTCTGGGAACAGCTGCATGTGACCCTGAATGACACGAAAATAAACGAAATATTGCAAAACAGAAACGCCGAAAAAAAAAAAGACCATTAAGTGGAAATGTTCTAAAAGAAATGGTCCATACTTTAGCTGTGCGCTTCGCCTCGTGCCACTCAAAAGCTTCTATCGTGCTCTCCCAACTTCCCGCGTGCACCCATAACTCGATAGACGCACGCTAAGAATGGCCATTATTTTCTTAAGCAGCACGCGCCTGTGTTCATAGAGAAACCTGCAAACGTACGTGCGTGAATACATACATACGTACACACAAACAAGCATACATATAAGCATACATACACACATACATACATACATACATACATATATAAATGCATACGTACGTACGTACATACATACATACATACATACATACATACATACATACATACGTACGTACGTACGTACGTACATACATACATACATACATACATACATAAATACATACAGACCTGTAGATAGAATGCATTACAGACCGACAGACAGACAAACGTAGGCAAACGCTTATATTTTTGTTCGTTTGATTTTTCCTTGTAGTGACAAGTCTCAACTGTTGGACGTGTGGTGACGGCGCAGACTCGTTCAGTGCCTGTGATGCCAAGAGAACACAGGTCAATTGTACCACGAGGAGTAAGGACGCATGCGCAATTTTCGCGTTTGATAACTCTCAAATTGAGACGATCTACATTAAGAGCTGTATGAAGAGAGCTTGTGACTTTTGCCAAAGGCTTGGGGCAGATCGTCCATGTCGAGGACAATGCTGCACAGAGGAGCTATGTAACTCTGGACCCGGGTTTTGGAGTACAACTTCTCCTACGGAGATGACAACAAACACAGGGACTATTTTAATCGCAACCAATTCGTCTTTTTTGTCCACGTCAAAGAGTGAGTCTCACCTGCCAACAACTACGTGGAAGGTTAAAACTGAACAAACTAGGCATGTCTCAACTGTACGCAGTGCTTCGGACCGTGCTTCATTTTATTCCATGTTGTTATTTATGGCTAGTTTTACTTTGTATTTACTGAACACGTCGCAACAATGATTATATAGTGTACGGTATGTATTTCACAATCTGACAGCTAGCTAGTTTTAAACTAGCCTTCAATGCAGCCGCCTTATTTCCTTCGCCGCTGGTTCGCGGCGAGGGAAATAAGGCGGCTGCACTAGAGGCTAGTCTTCAACGGGTTGTTTAAATGTTGCAAATTGAGTTAAATGTTTATTGCCTGTATTTCACCATGAACAGTAGAATCGGAACGGGTTCAAGTGCAAAACTGCCGTTTAGTTTCGGCTGTTCTTGAGGTAGTTTGACTAAGGGTAGCTGAATACGCACCAACCTCATGTCAGTCTTAAATCCTTGTTTGTCCTTCAAAAGCCCCCGAAAACCCAGTCAATTTCTTCGATTCCAAGCCCTTATTTCATAGCCTGCGTTGCAGCCAGTATAAACCTCCGGTATACACAGTATATATATAGTAAAATAAAACTGTCAACACCGTCTGCACAGCAGGCTATTATTTCAGGTCAAAGATTTCTAGTTTCCATTAATGCCCTTTCAGTTTTAGTGGTTGTAAAGTTTCTCGGAAAAGTCCCCAACATTTTATGAAAGACCTAGTCCAAGCCCTTAACTTGTCAGCACAACTTTTTAAATCTGTTTTCAAGCAGCACTGCTAGCGACCTTCACAAAAAACATCACTTAAGGAAAAACTGGTTGCAACTTTGGTACAAAGAACCAAAAATAGGACAAACATGGACCATTGAAAATAGGGGACTTTGCAACCTCGTCCCAGGCTCTTTCTTCTACCGAGAGAAAGACCCTGGCTGAGTCTGGCCACGGGGTATCCAGTTTCTAGGTGGTAACAACCACGTGCATGTTGGTTTGTTTGATAACTTTAATATCTTTTCCTATCTACACTAGTCTCAGTAAATAAGAACAAAAAAAACAATCTTAAGCGCATCTTCCAAGTTTATTTTATTTGTTACCACCCAGAATCTGGGTGTTACGTGACCAGACCCAACAAGGATCTTTCTCTCGAGAGAGGGAAGAGCCTGAGAACGGGGTTGGGGGACTTTTCTGCCCAATCGTGAAATGGGAGAACGCGAGTCTCTCTTTTACTTTTGCAGCTGCGCGTCTTCTTCTTCATCCACAACACTCGATTTCTCACTTCCGGTGTTTTTTCAGCAGCGAACAAAGAAAGTTAGCGATACTCAGACTGTACTCTTAGCGAAGAAAGGACTGTTTAGCAATTCACTCGTACAATCTCATTAAAGGTCACGGTTTACCTCAGAGGGTGATTTGAAGTAAGGAATTGAAATTATTCACAACAGCCGTCTGTGCAGTACGTGAACAACAATAAAACAAGTTGGGTGCGCATAGCTCACGTGTGGATTGTCTAGTAAGCAACTGCGTGTACGATAACAAGCTTGTATGTGCAGCAGGTGTGCATAACCAAGGCCGCAGCGGAGCAGGGGATGGGATCAGGACATGCCTCCCCCCTAGCCTCGTCCCCAGTCAACTCTTTGGCTCGATTGATCGGCACGGTCGGCGACGCGGTTGCTGTTTTTGCAAAGCGCGGTTACCTTTGTCTTGAACTTCGCCTTCCGCTATCTTGAAAACGAAGCGCTGAGTAACCACGTACGGAGCGGCCGGATAGAGGAAGATGCCTGGGGACGAGGCTACCTTCCCCCAAATTTTAATGAAGGTTCCCTTTGTTTTGAGTAAAACAAAACTGAAATATGCTTAGGATGCAAGAAATAGCATATGACACAGCACAACGTTTGGAACATTAAGATTAATATAAAGCATACTTCTGGACCCTAAAAGACTTCTGGCTTCGGCGCTCGCAAAATCACTCTCTCTCTCTCTCTCTCTCTCTCTCTCTCTCTCTCTCTCTCTCTCTCTCTCTCTCTCTCTCTCTCTCTCTCT
>JAOBYE010066008.1:1458-21143 GCA_025403585.1 Parazoanthus swiftii
GAATTGTGTTGTGTTGTCATTTGTATTGTCGTGTCACCTTGTATCGTGTTGTGTTGTGTTGTGTTGTGTTGTGTTGTTTTGTGTTGTGTTGTGTTGTTTGGTGTTGTGTTGTGTAATGTTGTGTGAGGGGTAGGGCACGCACTTCTTCACAAGAACTATACCGGTATAAACGGCGCTTAGATTCAAGATTGTTTATCGTTTTTCTGAATAAACTAACTAGAAATGCCATATTGCGGCCCCACCTCGGTGTAAGAGGTCACAACCGAAGTCACACAGCCAACAAACGTTAGACTCAGTTCACCAGTGGTGAAAGGCCATTCATCAAAAATTCGCCTCCACAGTATTGACAAGTTGCGCTCTTCTGTTCATATACTGAAGATTTGCTTTAGTTATGGGAGTGTAATTAAATATTTCAGGACAATATACCTGAGGTTAAACAGACGTAGAGCACATTATTGACGTCATTTCACCTACCATAATTGAAGTGAACTTTGTAGAGTATGAGCGTGAGCTTTGCCACAGAACCAGCCATCATTGCTCGCACTCGCGTCATTTGAGCAAGTCTCAAGGAACGCTGTGACGTCAGTCGTCAGGTTCTTAAACCGATGAAAGCCCCATATTGTACATTCAGTTTTAGTGGCTGGCCTGCTAAAATGATTGAGAAGTGTTAAACTCCTCCTGGTTAAGCACTACACGCTTTAGTCGACACACGAAACACTACACATTAAATGTACACACTAAATTATTTTACTGCACATTACATACCGGCCATATATACACAATGCAATTGGAAAGGGATGAAGCTTCTTAACCTGCTTAACTACCAAACAGACGTGTACCGTAATTGATGCTTCTAGTAATTGCCCTGAGGGCTTATTCAAATTAAGACCTGGAGAAGGCCGCTTATTGGAGACAGGGCGCTTATTTAATTTGTGGTACATCGCTACATTGAGCATTGTTTATGCAACATCGACCATTGCCACCACCACTTCCACTACCACCAGAAAAAATTATCATTAAAAAATTTTTACTACTCAACACACATGCATGCACTAGTAATAAAAACAATACCATCACCATTAATTTATTGCTATACTATCACTACTACTAACACTGATATTGGCACTACCACTATCTTTACAGCAACCATTACCACTACTACTACTACTATACTACTATAACAATAACTATTAGGAGTTGACATTACCTCTACTACAACAATAGCCATTACCGTCACCATTACCAGTACTACTACTGCTACGTACTACTACTACTACTACTACTACTACTACTACTACTACTACTACTACAACTATTAGGAGTTGACATTACCACCACCACCACCACCACCACTACTACTACTACTACTACTACTACTACTACTACTACTACTACTACTACTACTATTACCATTAGCATTGACATACCACTACTACAACGTTAACCATTACATTTAACTGTTACCATTACCAGTACTACTACTACTACTGCCTCCACCACCACCACTACTACTACTACTAATAGTACTAATACTACTATTATACCACTATTACTACTGTCATTAGCATTGACATTACCATGCACTACATCAATAATAGCCACCACATAGTTGTGTCTGTTAAGGCAGTTCAAAAGTATAAACCTTGGCTTCTTTTTGAGTTGTCGTACCATAGATGAATTAATTAATGATATCTGCTTTGTTAGGCTTTTTTTCCCATGCTATTTCTTTTCACTTTCTTAATTAATACATTCATGTAACTTGTAAAATATTGTCACCTATGGTTTACAAATACATATAAAAAAGAAAAAGATGATGGTGATGATACTACAAAGTACAATAACCATTTCCATTGCCACTAACACTAACACTAACATTTACACAACAATTATCTAGTACTACTACTGCAATAACGCTATACCATGATCTTGACCACTACGATATATATTACCATTACCGTTACCACAACTACAGTAGTAATGACCATGATCATTGCCACCATTTGTATAATAATCCATCCCATGACCATTACCATGACCTAACCATGGTCGCTATCGACACAACAACTGCTACCACTAGCATTACCATTAATACCGTTATCGTTACCATTTAATACTATTACCATTATCACTACCTCCAGAATAGTCATTTCCATGACCAAAGCCATTATAATTACCCCTGCAGTAGCCATCGCAATGATCATTACTACTGCTAATACTACAATAACCATGGCGTTGCAGCTGAATCACCATGAAACTAAATGGTTCATGTACATAAAGATCATAACCGCTGCCATTACATAACCTGTTCTCATAACATTATTGTTATTTTTATCACTGAAATCATGTATAGTGATGCGGTTATGATAACATGGCACAACTGGTATTACGTGTACTCCATTGCGGTCAGCGTTTAGTTTGGGTTTGTTTTTGCACTGATTGTTCCTCTTGCTTAGAGAATGCAAGTAGGAACAGATTTTAGAAGAGGTATTTTCAATTCAACGCGCCCAAATACATGCAGGCGGCAGCTTTGTTTGAATTATTTCATGTACTCGGCCAATGCTTCTACCAGGTAATGCGGTCATTTGTTTTACAAGTTGCGACAAATCTTTGGTGCAAAGGATTTATTACAGGGATGAGTTGAGGAGGCCAAATTGGAATGAGCTAGATCACTAAGTTTACAAATTAGACTTAATTTTATGGCAAACTTTTAAATTGTTCCTTGTAGTTTTGAGTTCAGGATATCTTCGTTTTTAATAGTTGGTCAACTATCAGCTGTAAAAGCTCAACACGTTGATATTTGGATAGATCATCATCATCATCATCATCATCAACATCATCAACATCTTCATCATCATCAATTGCTGATGCCGCACAGGTATATAACTTGTGCGTCGATGGCTTGAATGATGAGGCGAAATAATCTTCTAACACGTACGATAACTCTTTCTTCATGATTAGTAATTGGTGTTGTTTTTATCAATATTGTTCTTTGTTGTGTGTTCAACATTGTTATTACTTCTATTTTGATGTTTTTAAAAATAGTTTTAAAATGTGATGGGTCCCGAAATCTCGCGTTCGTTTGTTGAGTTAGCTGCTCAACACCAGCGACCGGCCTAGGTTGCCAAAGGCCATCTGTCGAAAAATGTGCCCGGCACAGAAATGGTTTTGAGTTCACGGGATAAACTGCATGTGCGGAATTACGAAAGTAATATGAGTTGCTTTTGTTCATTTTTTTTAAAGCTTGCACGCTTATAAGTGTTTAAGGGAATCAGATTAAAACGTTAAAGGTTTGGAAAACACCATCTTACTGAACGTTTTCTGATCCCAGCCAAATATGTTCAACTATTTTCATTTGTTCGGTATCCTTTCAAGCAGGGATGATTTAATTTAATTTATTTTACTACTGGTATTGTATGTAAATGAAGACACAGCAGACCGGATATTCGGTTGGGAGCCAGACTGTCTTTACTCCGCCTTATCCCTAAAGTATTTCAACCCACTTAGGCAGAGCAAAAATAAACTACAAGACGGTTATTTATAACATAAGTACATTATACAAACTAGATACAATTTTAAGCTGCTAGGTTCTCATATATTTTAGTTTTTTGTATGACTATTTTGTGGTCTTGCCGTTGTGTCCCAACAGGTGCGGTAAAACTATTCTGTCCAACATATTCTATCTAAAACCAGTAAGGAGGTTGTAAGAAATAATAACTCCGCTACCAGACCTGAGGCGTAACTACCACACATTATAGCTACACGTTGCAATAGCTTAAGTTTTTAAGCAGGTTAAACAAACTTATTGTTTTATACTATACTGTTCTGTTTTGCATTACATTGCATTGTACGGCTTATCGTCCCCGAAAATGATTTCATCCAATCACAGGCTAGATTAGTGACTTATATCTGACGAAGCACGTCATTGCCCTGATTTTTGACGATATCACGAACAGCTTGTTTTGCTTCTCGTTGAAGATGCCTTTTTATCCCCAAAGCCTTTAAAATAACATTTTCTCGAGAAAGTAATGATTTCCCCGCCAAAACCTTTAAACCGCCGTCATTCCGTTTGCGCGCGCGGTCACTGCAAGAGTTTTTAATATACTCACGCATATTTCTAACGTATGTTCTTACTGGCTTATCCGCTGCATGATACGAGGCAGTCGTAAGTCAAGTGTCTGCCTGCCAAAGCGGGCAACCAGCCTCGGTCTCCGGCTAGCGCACCAAGGATATCTGATCAGTGCATGATTGAATATGTTACATGTTTTCATTGGTTGATGGCAGTTTCCGGCAACCAAAAGGTTTCGGGGGAAATTTAGATCGGACAGTGCACCATAACAAACTGCCGAGCGTTTTGGCAAAATTAACGCGAGCTTCACATGACTAAAAGAAAAAGGCACTGCTTAACAAGCCACAGTAAAGACGAATCTGCTTTAACTGCTCAATGGCAAGGACTCGTATATCACGAGGCGCAAAGGCTGCCAAAACACTCAGAATGTATTCCGAAGTAAAAATATACAAAGAGGTTGTCTAGCTTTGAATTCTTGCAAAGAATGAGCTAACGAACTCTTGGGTGTTATCCTAACTCCAGGGAAAAAAGCAAGTTTTCCTCGGTCTAAGGACCTCAATACTGACGTCATATTGGTCCCTGTGAGATGCACAATTGCTGTCACAGTGTGAACACTGATAGTTTGTTCTTGATTTGGCGATACGGTGCACACTTACACTCAAACAAACTTGCTTCAGTTATGGGAGGTGAATTGACGTTGTTAGCGCGCTCGACGTCTGGTTGACGTCAGCCAAGTAGATGAACCCGAAATTCTTAACTAAACTCCCAAAACTAAAGCATTTTTCCCAATCTATGAGAAAAATAGTGCATGGAACATATTAATTTTTGGGGGCGATTTGTCGCCCTTCACCTCTGGTGAACCCAGTTTGATGCTTTTCAGACTTAGTGACGTCAGTCGTGGGTTTTTGCAATCGAGGAACAGCCAGAAATGCGTTGAACACTATTTGATTGAAACATACGATCCGGTCTCTGCATAACAAACCACCAAATGATTAGGCCCAAGAGAGACAGAAAGTTTTGAAAACCTCACTGTTTTCCTCTGGAACAGTCATTACTGTGCTTTCTGCTCATATCTGTTGATGAATTTGTGTTTTAGGAGTTTGTCAAACAGGTTTATGACATAGTAGAGGAAATTGACTTGCTATCTTGACATATTGTGTTTTACTTTCAAACACATGTAGTGTAAAGCCGCACAAGGAAACAAACGAGTGAATCGACAGCGCGACGAAAAACTGGAGCAAAGTACAGTTATTGTGCTGTCCCTTCGGTTTGACTTTCTTCGTTTGTTGGTGAAAAGTGAATAACAAACGTGTTTGGGCTCGCAATGGTATTTTGGCTTTAACATTGCTTGATTACATACATACAATCATGTGTTGTTTTGCATTGCATTGTATCGTATTAATTTGTACTGTAATGTATTTTATTGCACCTTATTGTATCTTAGTGTTCTGTACTCTAATTTATTGCAATGTATCGTAGCGTGTTTTTTATTGTTTTGTGCTCTACTAAACTGTACTATAAAAAGCTCTGCCGTATGGTATTGTACAGTAAAAAGCCCGCAAGTAAGAACGTAAGATTTAAGAACCAGTTACGGTAAAGTTTCCCATTTAGACCCCCTCTACACAAGAGCCTAAAATTTGGAGGTTCCTTATTTTCAAAAATTATTTGAATTGTTTACTTTAAGAGAAATGATGTATGCTCACTCTAGCTGCAGTATATACGTGAGTATAGCTATCTGTTATGGTCATATTTACATAACCATTTATTAGGCATGCAAATTTAAGGCTGTTGATCACAAAAATTCTGTTAGCAAGAACATAAATTTTTTGCCACTAAATAGGAACCTGTTAAAAAACCTAGATAGCCTAAATTTGTGTTAACCACCATTTATGTAAGAACCTGTTCAGGCTAACCCTGGAATGTGCTGGTTCTTACTCGCGGGTTTTTACTGTACTTATATTATACTATACTGTACTGTATTGTATTGTATTGTATTGTATTGTATTGTATTGTATTGTATTGTATTGTACTGTATTGTACTGTATTGTATTGTATTGTATTGTATTGTATTGTATTGTATTGTATTGTATTGTATTCAAATAATTAGAGATAAAAATGCCTGTATCAACTAATAACTTCAAACGAGTTGATCTGCAGCAGCTCCTCCAAAACCCCGATGCTCCCGTCTCCGTCCCCGCTTTTACGTGGCCGTTTTTTTTTTTTGGTTTCCACCTCTTACTTGGCCTTTTTTTTCTCACTTTTATTTGGTCTACTATTGAGTTGCCCGCTCTTTTGTGGCTTTTTGTTGGGTGACTCTGTGCCGTCACAAAAATTTGCACCATCGTCTCTCCCTCCTGCCCCCTCCCCCTCTCCCCTTTCATTCCCTACCCATAATAGCTGAGTAGTTCCTCAGTACCTAAAAATGTAAAGTTAACTTGTTTGTTTCAAACGGTCACTAGAACCGGGCCGTGTACAGTGCTCCTGTGCTTTACTAAGTGTGAGTCGATACCGCGTGTGTGATATTTTGTGGTGTTTTTCGTACGTGTGGTTGTTAAAAGGTCAGAAGTTCTGTGGATAAAATGCCTAATTTATCTGCGGGGTGCTCGCGATTTTAATTTGGTTTTAAATACCCGCTCTGGATTACTGCAAGACTTGGTGTTTGCTCCTGTCGCAGGCAGGCGGCCAAGCCTGACAGACTGACTGACTGCGGTTTTGACAAAGCTGCACAGTATCTAAACGTAGACGAGCACTCAAACACTAAAGCAGACTACTGGAAAAGTCAGTTTAAGTCCCAATGACAGACGGAATGAAAAGCTGCCAGCGGGGATACTAATCCTGATAAATGTTCACTGGCATTACACGAAATGCCCCCAGGTAGGGACTCGCCACATGATCTGAAACTGATATATTTTTCTATTTTTATCTTCAATCTTTTAATTCTTTTTGCTTCTTGGTGGCTTTCTCCATGTCAGCCGCGCTCTCGCATTACCCTCCATACAGCGAATTCTGTATCAAAAACGTAGCTATTGCACTGGCGATTTCTTTTTAAATTTAACGTTCGCAGTCGGTGTCTGACTTTGAAAACAATATCTAAGTCGTTCTCGCACTTGGGTCAGCAAGCCATCGACCGCATTGTTATTTCAAAGCTGTCATGTCTTCAAGCCCTTAACTTGCAATTACGTTTGTTTATCAAACTTAAATTTACAAGATAGCGATTAGCAAAACAAATATTGTTAATTTCACAACAAATAATCAAGTTATTGACTTCGTTACGGCTAACTTGACGACATAGTCAAGTGTATTCATAATTGCACAAGAACTAGGAATTTGTCACCTAGGTTAAGGAAGCCCTGAGAAGTCTCAAAATATCAATAAGAAAATATCAAAGTTGACGAAGGGTGATAATACTCGTAAACGAGACAGTTATACGAGTGACTATTGGTGTCATGTCGTTTAGATGCCAGTAATGTATTGCATTTTTGCATCGTCGCGTGCATGCTTCATTCTTCGACCACCGTTAGAAATTTAACAATAAATATGTGATCTCATTAAAATTTGCGTGCTTATGAACTACACCTATGAAATGGCACGAGATCAATGCTCTATCGCCTTATAATGAGCAATTCCAATTTCTTTACAGAGCCAAAGTTACTATGACATACCAAAACATGAATGCACAAGTGCATAAATGAAATCAAACCCTAAATTACCAAAGGCATCGCTTACTTTACGGTTCTTGTAGACGTGTTTCGTGAGTTCAGCCACTGTGCCCACGGGCTGTGTCTTTGCGCAACTTCCTCAGGTCTCAGTCCGGTTTGAGTGTCACTGTCACTCACCAATGTTGTATGCAATTCTATATGACGACTGTGGGAGACAAAACAGATACTGCACGTTTCTGAGATCTTATATCACATCTTAAACTGAACCAAAAAATCTGACGCAAAATATTTCCGTCTTCCCAAGACATCTGTCTTCCTCTTTAAAGTAGATCTTAGGCTTAAACTAAGGTTAAACTGATATTGAGATTAAGTTTGCTGTCTGCGACTTTGAAATTTTCCTGTTCATGTTTTTTTCCCATGCGCTTGAGACTGGCTGAATAATTTTGGCACCCGTCGCCTACATTTCACCTTGTTGTATACGTTTTATACAAGCAGCATAAGCTAAAAGCAATGTACAGCAAAAAACAGACCATATATTTTGTTTATTTCGCAACAAATAGAGAATATATTTTACACACTAATACGATGATTCCACGGTAATTTGTTTAAGTATGTGAAGGGAATGGCTATAAGATTATATCAATGTTGGCCAAAGAGTTTTTTCCTCTTCCTTTTCTGGAAGGAGATTTCCAAAACTTTTTACGAATGGCGTTCCAGAGGGGAAGGAAAAATTTCGTGAAATTTCGTGAGCAACTGTCTCCTCCAAAAAACTAAAAACTGGAATAATAGGACTGAGGCGAAAGGGCGGAGCTCCCTTTTTTTTCTTCCTCTTCCCAAAGTTCCTTGCGCGCTTATTCAGTTTTGACGTTCCCAACTTTCCTCTAGCACAAACATGAACACGTGCACACACGCGCAGATACGCTTCGGGCTTATCCGCACGCGCGTACTTACACTCGCTTGCGTACGCCTACGTACACACACTCACTGACACACGCATACGCCTAAGGGTACGTATAGAGACACATAGGTACACATACGCGTAAAAGCAAACAACTATGATGTTCCTAATCGAAGATTTGAAAACGAAAAGCCAAAACCCTGTACAATCAAACCTGTACGTAACAAACGACCTGACATACCTTCTTCCTCTCTTAACCCCCTGATTGTTCGAAAGAGGGTTAACTTTTACCCAGGGTTAGGCGACACTTTAAACAGAATTCCTTCATCTAGAAACATGTCTGGTCTTTCCAAATTATTATTGAAGAACACTTCAAGGAAACCCATTTATATGAACCCGAAATGAGAGTCCAAATCAATCTTTAAGGAGATAAACCCAATCGCGGGCTAAGGTTTTAACCCTGGGTTAGCGCTATCCCACCTTCGAACAACCGGGCCCTGGGGACTTATTTTTTTAAATACCTTTGGATTGGGCTTATATAGGAAGTTTGTGTGTGTGTGTGTGTGTGTGTGTGTGTGGGAGGGAGCAGGGGCGGGTTGTTGGAAGCTGGGGGTACAATAAATTATCCTGATATTTAGAATTTCATATTTATTCGTGTTCATAATCCGACACACGGAACGACTTTCAAAGGCTTGCCAACTGAAAAGGACTACACGTTCAGCTCTAATTAAAAATAGATTTATTGTTTAAACTGGTAAAGTTTAGTGAATATAAACATAAAACTGTTACATATCGGCTTTTGTCATACTCGAAATTTTCTCCAATAACAGTGACGTACATTGTCGACTTTTGATAAATAGTGAAGATTCTGGCTAACACTCATTTGTCTGCTTTGACGTATACCGGTATACGGCTTTTAACGAATCAATTATTTCCTTTGGGTGTGGTACAGTAGCTTAGTATTGACAGATGCTTTTGTTTTTAGCGCCTTAAACTATTAAGTCCTCAGTACTTAACAGTGATCTGAAGGGAGGGGGAGGGGGGAGCGCATTTTTGAGGCCAATAGAGGTAATGCGGTAATTTTCTTATCAGCTATGGTATTAAAGTTACCCAATATCAACATCTTTGCTACTTAATACCCAAACAACTAGTTAAGTTACACTTTTCCTGTTAAGACAAGAACTATATTTAGAAAAACAGTTTGGCTGATAAGATCTAGGAAATAAAAAACGAAAAATACCGTATTGTTTTGTGCTATAAGTCTTTATTGTAACAATTGCTAAAACTCAAGCTATCTTAAAAGTAATTAGCAATAACTGATAAATTGTAAAACTTAAATCCGAGAAAACGGAAAGCAATCGATGAACTCATTTACAATGCTACTTCCTGCTACAAAGGTTAACCAAGACAGTTGTTGAGTTCCAGAAATCTCTTGTCGATGTAGTTGGAGTTTCAGCTTCACGTTTTAGACTGTTTTATCGTTAAATCATGTAAATGAAAAGTAAGAAAGCTTCAGTTTCTTTGTCGAACACAAACGCTTAAATAGGGGTGGGGTGGGATCATCTTGAGACCCCAACGATTTTCCAAACGCTTAAGAAATAGCACATGTTATTTGGCATGTATGCAATTAGTACTTGACCCACTAGTTAACTTGAATACAAAAAGAGTCAATTATTTGGCTGCTGCACCATGGTTACAAGTGCAAAAATTTAAAACCGCAAGTTTGAGATTCAAATCTGACCCGCAAGTTGGACACGCAATCTGAACCTGCAGATTTATTAAACCTATATGAACGTGCAACTTACAAGTTCTTCCGTCCGCCCGAAACAATACATTTAAATACGGATGACTTGTTAAATGTGTGTGAACCATCCTGTGGGTTGTAAACTTCTACAGTGAACACGCAGTTTTATATTAATAAATTATAGTACAGTAAATGCTAGAGTCACGGGCCCGTAGGCAGGAATTTTGTTGGGGGGGAGGGTGCGAGTTCTGTTAACTCAGTGGACTCTTAAAAGCCAAATTTATGGGACATACACACTTATGGCTTTTTTTAAAGTCGTTTCGTCGATTTACGGTAGCACCTATTCTGGCTTCTTCATCGTCTTATTAAACCTCCAAATGCGGACCTTTTGGGGTACATGGGGGGGGGGGGGATGCTTACGCACCCCGCGCACCCCTCTGCCTACGGGCCTGTGTCATAACTTATACTGACCATTTTAAACGTTTGGAGCCCTTAAATTTTGTTGGGATATTTAAAACCTTTTTATAATGTGTTTTGAACTTTTAGAAATGTGTTTTTTGCATGTGAATGTGTGAGTTTACAAAAATTCGTGCCGAAAACATACATAGCATGTCTGATAAATCTTGGGAAAATCGCAGAAAGGTTCGGTTGTCAGAATTGTAGAAATGTGTGCGCGAGTTAAGTTGTCAGTCTGCCAGAACCTAATCTGTGGCTCTACTCATTTGAGCTGAACTTCTGCCCACCCCTCCCTCCCCAGTAAGCGAAGAACCTTCCTTTCTGCAGTATTTATAAGATAGCACAACTTACTCGTAGTCAAAAAACCAATAACTGCGTCTCACGACCATTAAACCGTGTCAAACTTGTTCTGGCCTATGCAGCAAGCTGTAAACACGCCTTTTTTTTCTCAACAGCGAGCTTTAATTTTGGTCCTGGTTTAGTCTCAAAAATTGGGCATTTTCGGCCTACAATTGGTCTAAAGTTGTTTTTCTTCCATAGAATCAATACACTTGATATAGCCTTTAGAAAGATATGGCCGTTGGTTTTCTAGGTTCTGAACCAAAAAACCGAGTCTCACATTAATTTCCCCATCTCACCATAACGTCATACGTGCAATGCCATAACACCGGCAGACAAAGAAATCACAATCAGCGTTGAAGGATTGATACTGTACCAGAGTAATTGCCACGTACCAAGTACACAAAAAAAGTTTGCGTGGAACATCAAATCAATGGTTCGATTTCAAACGAGAAGAAATTAAAACTTTAGAAAACTAACAAAATAAATAAATATAATTGTAGTTTATATTTTTTCAGAAATTCAGCGTACATTTGCAATTGGCAAGAGTAAAAACAAAATGGAGTCGAGTTACCTGCAATGACTATGTAACAGCTGAACGGAAATCTGAGTAACGGCCGAGATGAACACAAACTGAAAATCGCTGCTATACAAAAACGCACGATTTCACAAGTAACTGAACGATTAGACTATTGTATGGTTTCCGTCGCCATCTTGGTTGTGCAGCAGTCGCGTCAAAAATTGCAGCAAATTAATGTATGGGAAACTGTTCAACTTTGAACCCTCGTCACTTCGCTACATGTATTATACATTGGAGTTTGACAAAAAGTTGTCGTTAAAAAAGTATTTATGTGAAAACTATATCTTTAAACTAAGAAAAATAGCTTAAGGCTATAATGTTCCTAATCAAAACTTTGAAAACTCCGTACAAACCCCTAAGTTTGAATTCAAGGATTTGTTTAGAGTTTTGAAATTTTAGTTACGAACGTTTTAACAAGTTAATCAATTAATTTAAAACTGTGTTACCCTCGTTAAATAAGGTAGCTTTACCTTTATCTTTGTTCCTATTTTTATCTTTTCGTTTTTACTATATGCATAATATCGGAGTAACAAGGGTTGAACAATTTCTCATACATTTGCTGTAATTTTTGCCTCGACTGCCCCCAAACACCGTGCAATTGTCCTGTTAGAGCACAACAATTCACGCTCACAACCCTCACCAGAATATCAGCAAAACAACAGCGAACAGAAATTGCTTTGCAAACGCAGAGAGTTTTCTGGCTCAGCGTAAGTTTTAAAATCGTACATGGAAACTTTTGTTAAGTTCATAATCGACCGCCATTTTACTCACCAGAAGAACGAAATCGCCGCACTCAAATTGGTTTTCCCGCCACGCCGGCACGAAGACTGGTTGACGCGCGGACCGGATGTACGTCACTTGTCGTTGCAACGTAGGACTACACGAAAAGTACCAGGCGTTACAGAGTCTGGGTGTTTTAAAAAATGTAAACAAACTGTGGTGTCATAGTGAACTAAATCAATTGAACAATATTTCTATAGGCAAAAGCTAGTGAGAAGAAACGAGTTAAATCACAGTATACCTACAAAGCTATTTACCCCTCCCCCTCCCGTGCATGGATTATAATCTTAGTGATTAAGAAAACAAATTGCTTGAATAGGAGATAAACGCCGGCCTTGCGTCTCAGCGAGATTCGGAAAAGAGTTTCCGGCTTCAACCATGTTCTAGACTTAGCCAGAATTGTTATTAGCTGGTCTGATTTTCATGTCGGTCTTCTTTAGCGAGTAATAAAGCCCCTTGAAATTATGCCAATTTACCCCGGTCCCCCGCGACAGCGTTGGTCCTCCCTCGTACATGCCATTGATGTTGACATTGTGACATGAGCGATACCACCAACCACCTTTGTATGTCACTGCACAATTGCGGGCATTCTGGTCGTTATCTCTGTCTATTGTAGTAAAATACATTCCATATGAGTGGGACGGGAGCGAATCTCCCGCCGTACCACTGTAAGCCCCAAATGAAAGCTGATACTTCTCACTTTCGCCGAGAACTTTCACATTCTGATAGATGGCGTAAACCTTGTTCCCTTCAAAATCCTCCAGATCGAACCTCAATATCATTTCTTGTGATGTTGTCAATCGATGAATCTTATCGTTTCCCAACCAGAATTCCCCACTGATGTCACCAAATCCATTCTTGTAGTCATCCCAGCCACGGTAGAAGCTGAAAGAGCCATCTTGGCGTCTCTGGAGGACTGTCCAACCTCCACCGTCTGTAGTCATGTCACAGTAAACTGGGAAAGACTGCTGACCATCCGGGTTGACTGTGTACATACCACTAGTCACATGACCTTCCTTTAGGATTTGGGCACACGATGTTGGCTCTGCAAAGAATTTAAAGTACAGTTAAAATTACCAGTAAGCCAATGTAAAGTGGCTTTGCTTTACATAACCAACAGATCTTAACTGGCTACTTTCAAAAGATTATTTCAGTTTAAATACTGATATCAAGGCGACAAATGATTTTTTTTAAAAAAATGGACTGAAGCTAAGACTGAATTAAAGAGACTCAGTATCAAAGCAGAACACCGAAACGTCTGATTTCTGTAACTTAGGCCTGTAGCTTTCTAAAATAGGAAACTGCATTTTGTTAAAATATGCTGATACTAGCAAAACAGAATCAACAATTTTCAATTTAAATGCTGAATGGCATATGCAGATGCTTGGAAGTGGATTTAACTTTACCATGATACAAGACTCGTTCATTTTAGCAAGGTTTGCTACTGTGTATTTGTCGGATGATACTTAACTCAAAGATGAATTTTGAGATCAAATCTCGGTAGCATTCCACGTACCACTAGTAATTTCTAGTTGTTTTCCCTTCACCCAGCTGTACGTTAATAGAAAACAAACAATTTATTCCATTCTAGATGTGTTTGTTGTAATGTTTTAGTCAAATAGGGTTTCTGGTCATCTGTCTTAACTACCCTTAACTTGAGTTACTTGTGGGTTTTATGTCACAGGAATAACGAATCACAAAACTCCCGAGTATTTTGTTTCGACAATGCTGATAAAGAAAACAAGAAGTTTTTATACCCTTTCACAAGTCAATGATAATTAAAACAGTTGATTAATTTCCTAATTCACTGCACTGTACTCCGGCACAGTGCATGATGACTGCCTTTCATCAAAACTTATTGTTTAGGTTTCACTTACCACATGGAATCCCAGCGTAGCCAGGCAGACAATCGCATTTCGCTGTGTCGTCTTCATAAACAGGAACACAGAATCCTTTGTCGCCACAGGTTGAAGGTTGATCACACACCGTCTGATATCAATGCAAACAAGTTTTCAAGTTTAGTTAAATACTGAATTTATGAAGTATTGAGGCTCTGTGAATCAATGTACCATTAAAAGTATATTTTATAGCGGCCGACACTGAACTTCTTCAAAAGTGTAGAGATTTGGGCAAACACAACATGTAATTGTTTACTCATTGTCTTTGTTGGGCTTGGACAATAGAATATCAACATATTTTATCTAATTTGCCTCATGTTTTGTTTGCCCTGTTTTGAACAGCTTCAGTGTATTGCTATTAATAATAAAGTTATAAAACTATTTTTCCTGCAAGCCACATTTGGTTATTCTGATTGCAAGGTATTGTCAACGCAAAGCTGCGGGTTTTTCTGACCTAGTTCTTTTGAGGAAAAGTTGAATTCATGACAAAATTCCCCAAAACAAAAACTTCAAAAGAAAAGTCCTGATTTTTCACAACACCGCCTTCCTTGTAGAGTTTATATTTGTAGCAACTTAACCAACAGCCGCGTTGAGGAGTATCAACTTTCATAGAAAGTTTGTTATGTTGTTTTAAGTTATATAACTACGTAGTGATTTAATCATCTAAAAGTTTACTTGTCTGTCAAATTCTATTACCCTTTTACAATTTGACAAAACGTAAAACACCCGCTAAGTGTTATTCAAACCGAAACGTCGAGAGAAAAAAAATCAAGCTGTGTTGGAGAATCGGTAGAAATTGCTTATTGTATTATTCAAAGGTTTTTCGGCTTTCTTATCTTCGCCGTCGTTACTATATAATATTCAGCAAGTTTGCCGAAAGTTGCAGAGACAGGGTGCTTGAAATTCCGACTCTAAATGGTTGCGAACAAATACTTAGACATTTCTGATAAATATGTTTGTATTCTCGACTATATGAATAGTTTAACAGTAAGACTATGTTCACACTTGGTGTTCGAGCACGGTGCTTGATTGCGGTTATTGCCGAGCCCTAAATGTGAACACACCTTTTTTAAGTACCCACGCCAAAGTTCTAGCACGGTGCCAGGGCCCGAGTACAAAGTCTCGACCTTGTATTCGATGCTTAAGTGGTGTTGATATCATGGGTACCCGTGCAGTGTCTGAACACAGTGTACAATTTTGTGGCGGTATCTAGGCTTCTAGGGCTCGGGCACCAGTTGTGAACAGACATTTATACTGCCTTTCCTGCAGTAATCAATTTCTTTTATAAGTACGTCTAATTTTTTTGGCTGAGGCCGAACACTCTTAATTTTACCAGGAATTGAAAACAATGAGCCTAAACAAAATTATCTGGTTCTTATAAAAACAAATACATAAAACAAGTACATAAAACAAATACATAAAACAAATACATAAAGCGTGAATAGTGAGAAAACAGTCCAACTTTACATTCGATATATTGAAAAACCGACGATAGCACATAATTTATATGAACTAAATTGTGTTCTGAATAAATACAGAGACAACTTAAAACATTATCTTGAACACTCTTTAGAAAATTTGACAACGATTCTTTCTAACGCCGTGATCAATTTTTTAGACGATCGTGCCAGAGTAAAATAAACAAAAATCTAATTAGAATAGAAGTTGTCCTGATATGTAGTGTTAGTAGATTAGACGCACTACTTTTTTTGTTGCAAGAAACGTTTTTCTAAAAACGTCGAGGTCGAAAAATGCCCAAATTTTAGAACAATTCAAGGACATGCTTCAAGCTGAGACCAAGGAATAAAGAATATCTGTTTCTATCAATTTTGAAAATGATATCGAAGATAGCTACTTATTACACCGCTTTTTTAAAAATAACTAACATAAAACGTAGGTGGAATTTGAAAAGTTGCTTTGCTGCAGTTAGTGTCACAACATGTACAAATGGAACTATTGCTTTATATTGAACATTCTTTGAAATGTGGAAATCTGGCTCTAAGCAGTTCTTTAGAGGGTAGGTTCTTGTCAATACCTAAATGGGTCAGTAGAACATGCTTCAGTTGGCCAGGTCGTTCGTCCTTCACAAAACATTGCAAGAAAAGCACTCAATATTACTTCAGCACGTACGAACACGAGAATTATCGAGACTAGTTTGAACTCCTCTCAGATTATGGATCATGAGGCATCGTTTACACTATACAGGACCAGGACAGCAGTTCGTGCCGACACAAAGTCGCTACATTGCAAACAGCTTTTTGCGGTACAAAAACCTATCCAATGTCTGGCATATCATTTTCGAAAGCGTCGCGCATCACGTTTGAAACGGCACAAAATTCGCCGGAAAAGTTGATCGAACAACAACACATTGTGGTGGAGAATTGCACGAGCGCGCCTAAACCGCCAGAACCCATTTAAATCAGGGAAACCACACGTAACAAATAGAAACCACCCTAAGATTTTAAAGAAATATTTTCGAAGATCGCTAACACTTCCTGGATCACTCACCTTTACCCCCCGGTGACTGCATCCAGCAACACTCGTCATATTTGCTCGGCCAGAAAATCGATCAGTTCCACTCAACTCACAGAGGAAATCTTTTCCGGTTGAAGACGTTTTTGGTTTGAAGTTATACGAGACACACAGGCTCTGCATGACACACTCTGTCAAACACTGCAGCTCTGAACTTACAGTCAACGTCTTCAAAATTGTCCCATTAATGGCGACATTCGCGACAACTTTCCCGAAGTTACGCGCTTTGAAAGTGTGTCTGTTAACAAAATTGACTGCTGTAGATGAACTCGGAGTTAGACTGGTTAGAATTGCAGAAACAAAGCAAAAAAAGACTGCTGACATTTTTCCAGTTCCTTGGGAACTTTCCTAGTCGACCAAAATATTTCCTTTTACTGCTGAATTCTTTTTCCTAAAGCGGTAAATTGAAATTAGTTCAAACCTTTTAACATATCAACTATAAAACTAAATATAGATCATCAATTAACTGTCTATTGTAATACTTCCTAAGTAAAACTGCGTGAGTTCTTTCAGCTATCTTTGGTCTACTCACAGGTTGTAGGATAATAATTTTTTCTCAAACTTTTGTTATGTCTTGTTGTTTCTCTGTTTGCTGTGTGCTGCAAACGAATTCTCCCGAGTACTCAATTCTTATTCCAAGTACGTCACAAATTTGACAAAGGCGTAGGACTAGATTTTAATATTACGTCATCATTCGGCCGTGTGAAGAACTAAGAATTAGAACCTAGCACCAGTAAATCGAGTTAACCTCGGTGAAAGAACCACGCGACTTACGTCATAGGGTTCCCCGAAAGGTGCACAAATGATGTCACAACAATCACAGTGTGAACAATGCAGCCTCGTTCTATCGCCGGGGATTGGCGATACGGTGCATACTTATATTACCGACTCATGCTCTACAAAATTTACTTCAATTATGAGAGGTGAATTGTCGTCATTAACGTGCTCGACGTCTGGTTAACGTCAGGTATGTTGACCTGAAATGTTTAATTTAACTCCCATAACTAAAGCATAGTTTCCAATCTATGAGTAGAAGAGTGTTTGGGAGACGATCAATCGCCTTCGCCGTACTGGCGAGTGGCGAACCCAGTCTGACGTTAGTCGGACTGGGTGACGCCAGTCGCGGGTTCTTACAACGAGGTATGTGCCGTCTGTAGAGAAAACACTCTCAAATGAAAGGGTGAAGGCAGAAACAACAAGATAGCAGAGGTTTGAGAACTGGCTTTATGAAATTTTCGCTGGATACATGTACAAACCATTTCGCTTTTAAGTCACAGATTATTTAATACATTATGAAATATAGAAAATGCTACAATTCTGCATTTCAGCTTTGTTCCGTTGACTTCAAATACAGACTTTGTGTTTGTGCGACAATTCGGAAGTATGCTTTGCTTACCTAATTTTTCCAGTAACACTGTATTAGAAGCACGTTGCGTGTACATATTTTGAAAGTTTTAACTTCTAGAACAAACTTTAAATGCTAGAAAAAAAAACTTCTGACGTTAATGCTGAAAATTTTGGAAATTTGAAAAACAATCACAAAGGGGGTGTAAATGTTAAATCGGTTAGACGGAGTCTTGATTTGCTGGGTTTTCTTATGTCCTTCACTTTGAGAAAAGAAAGTTAAATTGTTTGTCAAGCTGTCAAAGGCTAGACGTGACAATAGTGCACATAGCCTGCTTGCGGGCGTTGGAGGGTGTTTTTAGTCTGCGATCGCCGCCACCATCTTGGATTTCTGGCCGCGCGAACGAACATGCCTGGGGAGAGAGACAAAACAGGAGAAGGGGGTGGGGGGCGGGGAGAGTTTACTGCCGTTTGGCCTTTATTTTGAAAGCACCGAGAAATTATTGGTGGGGTTAAAGCCAAGCCAGCTCCATAGCTCCGCGGTTCCTGAGGTGTACATGTACGCTACCCTAACACTTCTTTCGTGTACTCACAAATTCCTGCGGGGCTCAACATAGCGCGCGGACGATTTCTATTTCTGCAGTAAGGGTACACAAGCTTACAAACTAAAAAGACACGTTGTGTTTTGTGCTCGTCCCCAGTCTGCCTTTCTTGTAAGTCCGGTCAATCCGGTGAGCATGTAAGCTCTGGGAATGAGATTCTGGAACCATCCATGACTGATTGGTTAAGAATGTTTAAGATCAACTAGAAATGTGTAAACGTCCTCTGCAGACGGTCGTAATCCGCAGTCACGTTGCAGCATTGTAGAGGTTATTTGTTTTAAATTTTTCGAGAGTGGACTTGGAGTTCCTCCGGAGGAGGAAACCATTTCAATTCTGTCTGAAGAAGAAATGAATGTGAGAGCGTAACCCAACGGGAACTTGCGTGACCCAACAGGAATTTGCATTACCGAACAGGAACTGGTATGATCTTGCGGGAACGTGTCATGTTCTGGTACAACAACGAATGCTCCATAATGTCGTTTTCCCTTCCTCTCAAGATAACTTCTTTCTAATATGCCATAAAAAATTGCACCAAGGGAAAACACCTCTGACTTCAGATTGTACGGAGTACACATTTCGAACACTTCAGGTGCAATGTATAATCTTGGAAACACTATTAAAGATCTCCTTATGTTTTCGATTAGACTTAACATAGAGGGAGAATACTCCTCTGATATTTTGGTGGAGACACTAAAGTCACAAATTTTTAATTGTTCGCCTTGATCTGTAACCTTAATCAAAATGTTGTCAGGTTTAATATCTCGATGAGCGATCCCTCGTGCATGTA